>CAUYQG010096550.1:0-19516 GCA_963574415.1 Tarsius wallacei
TCCAGATATCCAAATTAACTTTGATTACTATACCAGACTGTTTCTTTTCTAGTTGTCAGTTGGCATGTAGAAGCTTTATTTTTACAGAAGGGTGAAGGGCTATTGCCAGTCATACTAGTGGGTCATTGCATTTATTATTATTTTTGTCAACATTTTACACTTTTTATTTCATGTGATAATATCAGTAATGTATCACCTTATGTATGGTAGGAAGTGTGTCTATACTTTTTTATTTTAAAGATGTGGGATACAAGTCAGGATTAGGTACATAGGTATAGGTGTATGTACAGGTGAAGTTTGGACCTCCCATTCGTCCTCACTTCACCTGGTTCAGGATCAGTACCCTTATTGTTGTTATGTGCCCCCCACCCCCTGCAGTGCCTGGCTACTGCTAGTCTCTTTCTTGTAGCATTCTGATAAATGTTCAGGGTCCGCTTATGAATGAGAACATGTGGTACTCAGTTCTTTGTTTCTGCGATAGATCACTGAGTATGATAGACTCTAAATCCATCCAAGTTGCTGTGAAGTCCATATGTTTGTCCTTCTTTATCACCTAGCCTAGTGTTTTCAAGGTATATCCATGTTGTAGCATGTATCAGTACCTTATTACTTTTTAAGGCTGAATAATATTTCATTGTATAAATGTACCATATTTTGTTCATTCATCAGTCATTGGGCATCTGTGTTGTTTCCACATTTTGGCTATTTTAAATAATGCTGCTGTGATCATTTGTGCAAGTTTTTGTTGCAACATATGTTTTTTTTTTTTTTTTTTATGAGTTGGAGTCTCACTCTGTCGCCCAGACTGGAGTGCAGTGGCCGCTCCCGGTCACCGCAGCCTCGACCTGCTGGGCTCCGGCGATCCTTCCGCCTCAGCCTTCCAAGTAGCTGGAACTACAGGCGTGCGCTACCACGCCCGGCTAATTTTTTTAATTTAATGTAGAGATGAGGTCTCGCCAAGTTGCCCAGGCGGGTCTCGAACCCGCGGGCTCAGGCAATCCATTCACCTCAGCCTCCCAAGGCGTGGGATTACAGGCTGAGCCACCGAGCCCGGCTATTTTTTTTTTTTTTTTTGAGTTGTAGTCTAACTCTGTCACCCAGACCAGAGTGAAGTGGCCACTGCCGGCCACCGCAGCCTTGACCTGCTGGGCTCCGGTGATCCTTCCGCTTCTGCCTTCCAAGTAGCTGGAACTACAGGCCCATGCTACCACAGCCAACTAATTTTTTATTTATTTATTGTAGAGATGAGGTCTCACCAAGTTGCCCAGGGGGGTCTCAAACCCGTGGGCTCAGGCAATCCACTCACCTCAGCCTCCCAGGCACGGGATTACAGGCTGAGCCACCAAGCCCGGCTACAACATATGTTTTTAATACTCTTGGTATATTCTAGGGATGGAATTGCTGGGTCATAAGGTAACTTTATGTTTAACCTTGTGCCAAATTGTTTTGCAAAGTGGTTGTATAAATTTACAACCGCACCAGCATTTCATGAGGGTTTCTTGCATTTTTAATTGCAGTTACTATGAAGTCTCGAAAAGTCAGGCAACCACAGCCAACTGGCCCAAAGGTTCTCCGGCTCACAATTCTACGGTATAGAGGAAGTTCTCAGCACATGACCCTCACGACAGGTACAAGGGGGAACCCCAAACCCCAGAATTTATTTATAAAAAATTGTGTATTTGTTCTAACATGTTTAAACTTGTCACCTTCAAAGTATTCTCCGTTTGGTGGCATACACCTATCAAGACACTTTTTCCACTGCAAAAAAACAGTTTTTGAGTTTGTCAGTTTTGATGCCTTTTAGTGCTTCTGCCGTTTTTCGTTTCATCTCTTCCACATTGGCAAAACGTTTCCCTTTGAGGACTTTTTTCATCCAGGTCAAAAAAAAGTCCCTTGGGGCAAGATCAGGTGAATAGGGAGGGTAGAGCATGGCGGTCATGCTGTTTTTGTCAAAAACTGCTGAATACTCAATGCAGTGTGGCAGGTTGTTTAAGTAACCCACACGAAATGAGCAAACACATTGAAAGAATCTCAAAAAAAAAAAAAAAAAAAATTCACTGAAGCTGAATGCAGCCTCTTACAACTACTGTAGCTGGTACACTGATGCCAATGGATTCCTAGAACACTTACCTTGCGGAGGAAGCTTGTACTACAAGGGGCCTGCCCTCCAAAAAATAATTCTGGTGTTTTTGGGGGACCCTTTCATATACCAGGTCTTCATGGCTTGTGATTGTACATGCTGTTTAGACCATTGTTTCTGTTTGGTGACCCACAATTTTCCTACTAATACCTGATTTTTGTTGGCATTGCTGACCCGTGAGTCTGACATGTTCAGTGCAAAGCCTCTATCACATTTTTGCCTAGAATTCCATTGCTTAGATCCAGTAGTAATAAGTAACACTCTCTTTGTACAGGTCTTCACAATTTACAAAGCACCATACTACTTCCCTTTCCTCCAGAGTTTTGTGCTCAGCTTCCCAAGATGCTCGTCTTACTATAGCCAAGTTATTCCTGCTAAAGTGTGTTAATGCCCAGTACGATGTTGACCTTTTCTCAGAGGACTCATTGCGTCCTGATATTTGTCTAGTATAAATGGATCAGTAACGATGAGAATGCCAAGCCCTATGACAGAACAGAATAGCTGTTGAGATCCTCTCAAATATGACCCTAGAGGACTCCCCTTCTCTGTGCAGGACTTGTTACAGGAACTTAATACTAGATCTTTCTTCTAATACAAAGAACATTTGTAAAAAGCTAAGATTAGTGGTAGGATTTCCAAGCAATTTTTCTTTTTGCTTATGTCATTTTGTTTTCCTAAATAGTGAACATGTAATAACTGAAATTTTAAAAAAGAAACCAAAGATTGGTGCTTGGCCCAGAAGTTAGAAGGCTCTGGGGTTTACAAGTCTTGCCCAGGGGCAGTTCACTGTCTAGGAGTGCTCCTTTTTATCTGTAAGCCAGTTCTCTATGCCTGAGAGGACACTCCCCACAACCATGGCTCCTATAAAGGACAGTCTTTGCAAAAGACTCTTTTCAAATGTTTTTTTCATTGTCTATAAGCTACATATAGCTCTTTTCTCCTATTATTAACATCAATGTGTATGTTAATTTCTTCTGAAAATGGTCAAGCAGGAATGCTCCTTAGAGAAGCCATGTTCCTCTCTCTCTCCCTCTGTCTTGGTCTCTCTGTCCCTGTCTCTCTTTCTCTCTCGCTCCAGAAAGTTTATCAATTCCCGTGCATTCTCTGAGTTAACTTTTTGTTGTGTCAACTCATCCTGGATAAAAAAAATATCAGATTCTGTGGATAAACTCCCTTCAAAAGTCAACTCCTAAAAGAGTTGTGTGTTTCCTAAGCCTAAGCAGTTCATAACCCTGGTTCACGAAGGCCTTTGGTCAGTCTATGGGCTGGGTATTCCTTATTTAAATTCAAATGTAGTTTCCAGCTGTAATACAGATGTACACTATGCTACTTTCTGGTATAACCCATCTGCATGCTTCCTGTTCTAGCATTATATCACTCATAAAACGTTCTAACATTCCAATAAACTAGCAGCTTGGAAAATAAAGAGATTCAAATACCTGGGAACAATGGGCAACTATATTATTTCCCTGTGGAATTTATCTTTGATTATTTTGATTAATTTTTTTTTTAATTTTAGATTCAGAGGGTACACATGCATGTTTATTACACGGACATATTGTGTGGTGGTGGGGATTGGGTCTCAGGTGGCCCATTCTCCAGATAGTGGACATTGTGCCCTGTAAGAAGTTTCTGAACCAGAACTCTCCTCCCCTTTCCCCCTTATTGGTGTCCTCGGTGTCTATTATTTCCATCTCTGTGACTATTCAGCTCCCACATATGAGTGAGAACATGTGATGTTTGGTTTTCTGTTTCTGGGTCAGTTCACTTAGGATGATGATCTCCAGCTGCATCCATGTTCTTGTAAATGGCATGGTTTCATTCTTTTTTATGGCTGCATAGTATTCCATGGTATGTGTATGTATGTGTGTATATATATATATATATATATATATATATATATATATATATATACGCCACATTTTCATTATCCACTGATCGATTGAAGGGCATTAAGTTGATTCCTCATCTTTGCAATTGTGAATTGTGCTGCGATGAACATGTGGGTACAGGTGTCTTTTTTATATAATGACCTCTGTTCCTTTAGGTAGATATCTAGTAGTGGGATTCCTGGAGCAAATGGTAGATCTACTTTTAGTTCTTGGGGTAATCTCCATACTGCTTTCCTTTTTTTTTTTCCCCAAGTTGGAGTCTCACTCTGTCGCCCAGACTGGAGTGCAGTGGCATGCTCCCGGCCACCGCAGCCTCGACCTGCTGGGCTCCGGTGATCCTTCCGCCTCAGACTTTCAAGTAGCTGGAGCTACAGGCGCACACTACCACGCCCAGCTAATTTTTTGATTTTATTGTAGAGATGAGGTCTCGCCAAGTTGCCCAGGTGGGTCTCGAACCTGCGGACTTAGGCAATCCACTCACCTCACCCTCCCAAAGTGCGGGATTACAGGCTGAGCCATCAAGCCCGGCTCATACTGCTTTCCATAGAGCTTGTACTAATTTACGCTCCCACCAAAAGTGTATAAGTGTTCCTTTTTCTCTGCATCTGCACCAGCATCTATTGTTTTTTGATCTTTTAATAATGGCCATTCTGACTGGTGTAAAGTGGTATATCATTGTGATTTTAATTTATATTTTCCTGGTGATTAGTGATGTTGAGCATTTTTTTCATATGTGTGTTGGCCATTTGTATATCTTCTTTAAGAGATGTCTGTTCATGTCGCTTGCTCACTTTTTAATGGGGTTATTTGCTTTTTTCTTGCTGATTTCTTTGAATTATCTGTAGATTCTGGGTATTAGTCTTTTGTCAGATGTGTGTGGTCTGACAATTAAGTTCATGAACTTATCCTAGAAAAAGTGCTGCGTTGCTAAATATCATTACAATCTCCTTTGAAGTACTCCCCTTGGGAAGATATGCACCAATGCCAACACCTAGTTCACCTGTCAAAACAATTTTGGAACTCTTTTTCTGGAATGGCCATCAGATCTGTCATTGTATTATTCTTGATGTCCTGAATGTCATCAAGATATCTTCCTTTCAATATTTCCTTTATCTTCGGATAAAGAAAAAAATCACTGGGGGCCAGATCCAGGTAAGTAGGGAGGGTGTTTCACTACAGTTATTTGTTTATTGGCCAAAAACTACCTAACAGACAGTGCTGTGTGAACTGGTGCAATGGCGTGATGCAAGAGTTCCTTCGGGATCATTTTTGCACACACCTTTCTCATGCCAAGATTTTCAGTTAAGATTTTCCTGTTTCTCTATAGATGTTTATTTGCTCTGCTGTACTTCTCACAGTCAGGCAATGATTTTGATGCACAATTCAATGAGTTGTTGCAATGTTTTCATCAGTTCTGCTCGTTACTGGCTATCCTGACTTCTTTTCATCAGTGACACTTTCTCTCCCCTCTGAAAAATGCTTAATCCATTTGTACACTGATATTTTCTTCATGGCACTATCCCCATAAATTTGGACTAATACGTCCCTCATTTCACTTCCACTCTTGCCAAGTTTAACAAGAAATTTAATGTTTGTTCGTTGCTCTAATTCAAGCTCCAACATTCTCATGACAGCATGCAAAAACATGCAATAATGATAATGAACACCACTCAGCAAGACACTGCCACACATTGACATGAACACAACTGTGTGACACTGATATACCAAGGTTATGAAGCCTTACTGAGTTGTTTGTATGGTGCTGCCAACATAAGCGCATGGTGGCAAGTTTGCAAACTTAATTGTCAGACCCTGTATAGTTTGCAAATATCCTCTCCCATCCTGTACGTTGCCTGTTTGCTCTGTTGATTATTTCTTTTGCTGTGCAGAAGCTTCTTAGTTTAATTAAGCAAATTATTTATTTATTTATTTAATTTTTTTTGGTTTAGCCATAAATTCTTTGCCTAGGCTGATGTCCGTAAGAGTTTTTCCTAGGTTTTCTTTTAGGATTTTTATGGTTTCAGGTCTGACATTTAAGTCTTTAGTTCATTTTGAGTTAACTTTTATATATGGGGAGACATAGGGATCAAATTTCATTTTTCTGCATGTAGTTAATCAATTTTCCCAGAACCATTTATTGAATAGGGTGTCCTTTCCCCTCCCTGTGAAATTTATTCTTAGAGATGAATTACTTCCTTCTTTGTAATTTCAGATGTCATCTCATCTAGTCCTCTGCTTCTGGGAAGGACAATATCTAAAATAACCCAGGCTGTGACTATCCCTCATATTCTTAAAATCTTATGTGTGTGGAAAGATGACATCTCTGACAAATAATTACTTACAGTACCTAACATTTATTTTTTGAAAATTCTAGTTCATTATCACCTGAATATTTTTTGCTGCATTGCATGCCATCTTCTCAGAGTGGGTCTGGTAACTGAAAATAGTAGTCATTATATATTGAGTACATACCATGTGCCAGAATTCTACCATACATAGTGCTTTACAAACATTACTTCATTATATCCTCAGAACAGCCCTGTGAGGTATGTATTTTTGGTAGCCTTTTCCAGTTGAGGAAGAAGAGGCCTGGGGATATAAACTAGCTTAGCAAGATGGCATAGACTTTTGGTTAAACAGGGCAGGTTAAACATACTTATTTATCACTGCTCCCTCCTAACACTCCAATAAAAAGATACTAAGGGTATATATATGTATATATATATATATATATATATTTTGAGATGACGTCTCTCTCTGTTGCCCAGACTGGAGTGCAGTGGCACAATCATAAGTCACTGCAGCCTCAAACTCCTTGGCTCAAGCAGTCCTCCTGCCTCAGTCTCCCAGGCAGCTAGAAAAACAAGCACATGTCCCCACGCTTAACTAATTTTTTAAAAAACTTTTATTAGTCTTACTATGTTGCTCAGACCGTTATTGAACCTCTGGGCTCAAGTGGTCCTCCTGCTTCAGCCTTCCACATAGCTGGGATTAAAGGCATGAGCCACAGTGGGAAAAAATTTTTTAAAGTCAGAAAGCAATCGTGATAAAAGAGAATGGGAGAGTAAACCATGGCAGTGAAATCTAGGAGGCTAGAAAGAGAGGGGGAGGTGTCAATTTAACAGACCAGAGAATGACCTAACCTATAGAGACAGGAGTAAAACTTGAGGGAGGCAGAGTCCTCTGCAAATCGGGTGCAGATGGGGCTAAAAGTAGGATTTGTTGAAAGTTTGTATATGAAACAATTCAATGTCCTAGATTATCTTCCTCATCCTAGCAGAAGACTAGACATTTTTTCCCTGGAGCTGCTGGCTCGGGCAGTAGCATAGCTGAGGCCAGGGGCCTATACTACACCAGGGATTGAGTGAGAGTCTATACCCTGAGTGGTGAGACCATTGACCCCTCCTCCCCCAGGCTGGTTCCGAGTGTTGGCAGCCAGGTTGATCTCTTCCAAGCAGGAACCTGGAGCATTCCTTTATGAGGAAGGTGACTGGCTCAGAACACAGAACTGAAAGATGTTGGTAGTCAGGAGTAGCCTAGTGAAAGTGCCCAGTCTTTTACCCTTTGGTGAATTCCATAGCAGATCAACGCCACCCGCAACAAAGGGCTGCTCATCAGCTATTGAGCGCCTCACTCTCAAATCTGAGTGGACAGCTAAGGGTCATCAAGCATTTAAGAGAAACTTCCAATACCAAAGACATAGACAAAAACAAAGAAACAACAAAAGTAAAAGGAACTTGGGAAGAAACAAGCAATCTAGGCTGCAGAAAGAAACAACCATTATTGCAACAATAATAAAGTCCTATGATCGACTGATTCTCAGAGGATGCATACCCAAGCACAGGAAGTTGTAAGGGAACATTCGGGGAACAAAACAATCTTTGGAATCTTAAAGTTGAAAACAGAAAGAAAAATTAAATACAAAATTAGAAAATGAAGTTAATTAAAGAAATCACCCAGAAAGTTGAATAATAACATAAATGAGATGGAAAACAGGAGAGAAAACATAATAAAATTAGAGGCAGTACAAGGAGTTTGATATCCAAATAGTAGGAGTTCCATAGAGAGAGAGCAGAGAATATGGAGGAGAGAAAGATGTATTCAAAAAATTTCTCCATGTCTGAAAGACATGAATGTATAGATGAAAAAGGTCCACAAAGTGCCAAGCACAATGCATAACATAAATCTGCAATGCATGTATGGTAGGCCACCTTATCCTCGGGGGATTCATTCCAAGACTCCTATTGATGTCTGCAACCACGAATAGTACCGAACTCTATTTATACTATGTTTTTTCCTATATGCAATATGATGATAAAATTCAAGTTATAAATCAGGTACAGTAAGAGAATAATAGCAATAACTAGTGATAAAATAGGATAATTATAACAATATGTCAGTATCACTACTTTTGTGACTTGAGACTATCGTTAAGCAAAATAAGGGTTACTTGAACACAAGCACGATTTACTGTGACAGTCTGATAACCCATATGACTACTAAATGAAATGACTAATGGAGGGGGGCATCTACATTCTTCCAAGGGGAAATTCACATCCTAAGTGGGACAAAGTGAGGTGGTGAGAGATTTCATCAAGTTACTCAGACTTGCATGCAGTTTAAAACTTATGAATTATTTATTTCTGGAATTTTCCATTTAATATTTTCAGACCACGATGGACCATGGAAAGTGAAAATGCAGATAAGGGAAGACTGCTATAATTGTAAAATTTCAATCCAATAGGGACAAAGAGAAGACCCTAGAAGCCTCTAGGGTGGGCAAGGGAACAGCAGGAATCAGAATAGCATTGGTTCTCTCAAGGAAAGCAACACTAGATGCTAAAAATCCATGGAGAAATGCCTTCTGAATTCTGAGAGAGAATTATTTCTCTATACTTGGAATTCTATATACATCCAAACCACCAATCAAGACAGTTTCAGAAATGCAAAGTCTTGAAAAGTTCAATTCCTATTTACCCTTGGGTATGTCCCCCCGAAATGAGAGAGTTATTCAGGAAAGGGGCAGGCATCAGTAAAGGAAGCAGGTGATGCCTCCCAGGAAATACCCCTAGAGAAAACCTAGGATGAAGTAAAGAAAGCCCCAGGATGGCACCCTGGACTGGCTGTAGAACCACCAGTCCTGGCTGGAGCAGGAGTTTGAAGAGGTTTGCCAGAAAGTCAGTGATGGGGGCTGTCTTCAGAAAAAAGATGCCCTTAATACATGACTAGATATGTTTGATCATACTAAGAGTTTTCCACTTTTGAAGGAAAGCTGATGATGAGATAGTAATAAGCACATAGAAAGCAAAATAAATGAATAAAACTTGGTAACTGTTAGCTCCCAAAAAACCAAAACGTTGTGTAAGAGAGAAAATATTACTATATTATGCACCTCAGGACCTAATTGAAAAGTTCAGTAATAATCACATCATCATAGGGCAAAAGCACTAAATATTGATTGAACTGAAATTATGATACAGCTCTATTTGGAGGATGGGGGAGGGGAAGAGGATGGGGGAATTCAAGAGACCAAAACCTCAGCTTCCATATGGAGAGTTGATAGAAAAGATCTAATATTTACACAAAATCTAGATATAGCCATATAAGTGTGTTGTTGACATATATGGTGATAAATACCACAAAACATAGCTAGAAGAGTTAAAAGAAGTTGTACTGGAGAGTGAGAATCATGAGAAAGGAGAATGCTAATTTTCATTATAAAGCTTGTAAAACCACTGGAATTTTTAAACCATGTATGGTAGAACTTTGTTTTAATTTTATTAAGTATAACAGCTAGTAGTTACTGAATCAATATTTGAACCCAGTTCTGGTCTGAGTCCAAACCTCACTTTATTATCTTAATTTTACCTCTCAAAATAATTACTTACTATTTAGTTGCCTTTTTTTTTTTTTGAGTTGGATATCTCTCTCTGTCGCCCAGGCTGGTGTGCAGTGATTTGATCACAGCTCACCACAGACTCAACCTCCTGGGCTCAGGCAATCCTTCCATCTCAGCCTCCTGAGTAGCTAGGACTACATCATGTGCTCCTATGCCTGACGATTTTTTTTAAAAAACTTTTTTTGCAGAGACAAAGTCTTGCTATGTTGCCCAGGCTATACTCAAACTCCTGGGCTCAAGCAAAGTGCAAGGATTACAGGTGTGAGCCACCATGCCCTGTCTTATTTGCCTTTAGACTTTGATTTTCTTTTTCTTCTTTTTTTGAGTTGAAGTCTCACTCTGTTGCCCAGGCTGGAGTGCAGTGGCCACCACAGCCTTGATCTGTTGGGCTCAGGTGATCCTTCTGCCTCAGCCTTCCAAGTAGCGGGAACTACAGGTGCGTGCCACCATGCCTGGCTAATTTTTTTGATTTATTGTAGAGATGAAGTCTCACCATGTTGCTCAGGCTGTCTCGAACCCGCAGGCTCAAGCAATCCTCTCGCCTCCACCTCCCAACATGGTGAGACCTCATCTCTACAATAAATCAAAAGACCTCATCTGGAATTACAGGCTGTTAGGTTCAATTGGCTGCAATCATCCAAAATATACTGAGATTACCTTAAGCAACAGGGAGAAGTTGCTAAAGGAGTGTCTCACAGAGCCCAAGGGTAGGGAACTTGAGCCAGGGACTGGGGCATTATAAAAAGCCTGCAAGTTCTTTCTCTCCACTACTTCATATTCTTCCCCTTGCCTATGTCAGGTTGATTCTCTGAGTCCCAGCCTGCATGGTAGAAAACGGTCCCTGAGTTTGCACCTGAATAAAACAGTAAGACAGAGACTTGGGGAGGAAATGAGATACACCTAGTTTGAGTGTCAAGTTTTGGAAGGTCCTAGTGGGAAACATATGCTTCTTTTAGAACTAGAATTCTTCCAGTTGAGTGGGAGTTTAGCTTCCAGGGCCCTAGTTGTCTCCCTAGGGGAGCTTGTCTCATGGTATGATGTCCCTGCAGACTTCGGGCTGCATCAGTAGGCAGCTCTTGGGTGGGTGGCTGAGCTGGGTGACCTTTAAGGGTGTTTTCAGAGAAGCCATTTACCTGTGTTGGAACAAAATGAGGCTTGTACAGCAGCAGGGGCAGCACTGCCTTGGACGTCTGAGGAGGGTCCCAATTCTCTACAGGGGGTCCCAATTCTGGTTCCTTCTTGTATTAGCTGCTAGTCATTCGTCCCATGTGGCTATTGAGTGCTTGAAATGTAGTTAGTCCAAATTGAGATGACCTGTGAGCGTAAAATACGGCTGCATTTTGAAGACTTAGTACAAGAAAATGTAAAATATCTCATTGCTAGTTTAATATTATTAATAGTAACATTATTGTTAAAATGATAATATTTAGTATATGTTTGGCTAAATAAAATATATCACTAAAATTAATTTTACCTGTTTCCTGTTACTTTTTTAAAAATGTGACTGTTAGAAAAATTAAAATTACAAAAATGGCTCACATTATATTTCTATTGGATCTCATCAATCCAGACTCAAAACCTAATAGATTGCCTTTATTGAAAAGGACAAAATCACACTGGCTTGGTACCACTTTAGAAAGTTGGGGAAAAACGTGTATGCAATCTCAGTGCTTTAGCCTGCTTAATATTAATTAGGACCTTGTCCTCCAGGGACTCAAACCCTGGCCCAATCCACAGCTGCCCCACCCTCTGCATTGCCAGCTAGCAAGCCAGTCCTAACCATGGGAGACAAGAGGAGAACAACAATTCCTGACATAAAGCCCCTACAAGGGCCTGGAGATGTTCTCATGAGGACCTGCAGGCCATTCCGCTACTCTGAAAAGCTTGATGTACAGAAGATACCTGGCTACTCAAGTACTGCTGCCTTAGCCAATGAGATCATTGTTTCTTGGCTTAAAGCTAATAGCAGTCCATCCAGTCAAGATTGGCGGTCTCAGCTTTTCAGAAGCTCTAATTGGCAATTGTGAATCTCCTTGGTTAATGAAAATGTTGAAAACAAATTAATTACTCATTGAATGTAATTAGATAGACAAAAATCTTTCCAAATGTGCTGTTCTTAGCAAGTGTTACTGAAAGATGCCTTGGTGATGGAAAGTTCGGGAACCACTAACAAGCAATTGTATTCTTCAGGGTTCTGGTTCTTGCATGTTCTGTCTCCACATTTGGTTGGTAGGTAACAGAATTCCCCTTAACTTTCCACCAGGGATGCGTCCTTGGCATGTACCTCCCTCTGAAACTCATAGAATTTTTTTTTTTTTGAGTTGGAATCTCACTCTGTTGCCCAGGCTGGAGTGCAGTGGCATGCTCATGGCCACTGCAGCCTCGACCTGTTGGGCTTAGGCGATCCTTCCACCTCAGCCTTCCAAGTAGCTGGAACTACAGGCATGCGCCACCATGCCCTGCTAACTCTTTGACTTATTGTATAGACGAGGTCTCACCAAGTTACCCAGGCTGGTCTCGAACTCCTGGGCTCAGGCAATCCTCTTGCCTTGGCCTCCCCTTGGCCTCAAATCCTTTTGAGATTTGAAATACTTCAATCATTTCACAATACGGGATGCTGAGCACCTATCATGGCTGTCCAAACCCCATGACCAACTCCTATGCTCTTCGTTCAGCCCCACTTCCTCCACACCTTGGAACGCACCCAGCTTGAAACTATCCCATCTCTGAGAACTCAAAGTCAGAGTGTGACCACGAATTCCTTAGTTTATGTGTAGCTGTGCAAGTCACGGCCACCCTCACAGAACCAGTTCTTCACCCTCATTGAGCCCACAAGGGCTTGAGCACCTCCCAGTGTATTAACATCCCACTCTTCTTGACCCCACCTGAGCCTCTGGCTCTATCCTCGACTCTCAGGGTTGACGGGAGTTAACTGCATTTGCTCTAGAGCAGGCTACCTGGGTTGCATCCCCACACCTTCCTTCTGGGCTGTGACTCATGGGCAAGTTACCAAATCTTCCTGGAACTCAGTTTTCTTACCTGTAAGTTGGGAAGGAAGCCATACAATATATATATGTATGTATAAACATATATCTAGATCTATAATACATAGTGAGATAATGTGAGCAAAGCTTTCTATAGTACCTGGTCTATAGATGCTCTCAGCAACTTAGCTTTTGATAGTTAGTTCTGACTCTTTTCACCTACTTTCTTCTCTTGGACATTGGGAGAAAGTCAGAAAATCAGACTGACTGGCTCAGCTGCAGTCATGATACTTACTCCCCTGCTGGATTCCTCATGGCCTGGCAATCATGTGTCGTGTGTGTGTGTGTTTGTGTGTGTGTGTGTATGTGTAAATGTTTTAATCCATAAATATTTGTGACACTGTGTCTTTTTTTGGTAATTCCTTTATTGAGCTATAATTCACATACAAGTTCCATACACTTCAACCATTGAAAGTGTGCAATTCCATGGTTTTAGAATATTTACAGAGTTGTACAACTATCACCACAATCAATTTTAAAACATATTCATGACTCTAAAAAGAAAGCATCCACTTTTTAGGAGTCACTCCTCATTTTTCCCCAGTTCTTACAATCACTAATATATGTGCTTGTTTTTTCTCTTTGGATCTGCCTATTCCGGACATTTCATAAAAATAGAACCTTTCAATATAAAATCTTCTGGGACTGGTTCTTTCACTTTGCATAATGTCTTCACGGCTCACCTGTGTTGTAGCATGTATCAGTACTTCATTCCCTTTCATGACTAAATAATACACCATTGTATGAATATACCACATTTTGCTTATTCATTGATTTGTTGATGGTTATTTGGGTTGTTTCAACTTTTTGGCCATTACGAATAATGCTGCTATGAGCATTCATGTATAAAATTTTGAGTGGAGCTATGTTTTCATTTCTTTTGGGCATATAGCTAGGAGTGGAATTGCTGGGTCTTATACTAAGTCTGCATTTAACCATTTGAGCAACTGCCAGACTGTTTTCCAAAGAGGCTAGACCATTTTACATTCCCTCCAGCAGCATAAGAGAGTTCTGATTTCTCCATATCTCGCCAACACTTGTTATCTTTTTGATTACACATACTTTAGTGTATGAAAAGTTGTATCTTATTGTGGTTTTGATGTGCATATCCTTGATGACTAATAATGTTGAGCAGTTTGGCAATCATTTCATCCATCTTTTTTTTTTTTGAGTCAAAATCTCACTCTGTTGCCCAGGCTGGAGTGCAGTAGCGTGCTCACGGCCACCACAGCATCGACCTACTGGGCTCAGGTGATCCTTCTGCCTCAGCCTTCCAAGTAGTTGGAACTACAGGCACACTACCATACCCGGCTAATTTAAAAAAAAAATTAATTGTAGAGATGAGATCTCGCCAAGTTGCCCAGGCTGGTCTCGAACCCCTGAGCTCAGGCAATCCTCTTACCAAAGTGCTGGGATTACAGACTTGAGCCACCGCGCCCGGCCACATCATTTAAAACATTATCTATTGAACTCCCCTGTGGGTATTCCGAGCATTTTCCATACTTCCAAAGGTCCCAATTTCTCCCATTCTCCCATCTCCAGATATCATTTCTCCTTTGCCATTCTGAACCATCTTCATGCATTAGTTTGTCTCCAACAAATATCTGTTGAACCTCTGGTTTGTGATACATTTTGATGCCTGGGATGGACAACTGGCAAGCCATGTTCTTTGCCTTCACCTCCATTTGTTCATAGTTTGGTGGTGCCACAGTCTTGTCTCATGGGACTCCTCTACTTAAAATGTTTCAGTGACTTCCTAGTGCCTTCAGGATAACATGTAATGGCAAAATTCACAGCAACCATGGAAGAAACCATGAGTGTGGGGCTGGCCCAGCCCCCTTCCCTGCCATTCTTCCTACCCTAAAACCTCTGCTATTTACTGAAGTCTACGAAGGAGTCATTCTTTCACGCAGCCCTGCCCCTCTTCCCCACTGTCCCCTACCAACTCTCAGTTCCTCCAGGGCAGGGGAGGATTCTTATGCATCCTGGCTTTTCCTACAGCCTTAGTACAATCCCAGACACTTTGAAAGTACTTCGTAACTGGAATTCCACTGAGCTAGTAAATGAACGGGTGGTCAAATAATTGAATGAATGAAGGCATGCGTTTCTGCCAAATCGTGCAATTTATTTCAGTGATTCATTGGCTGAAGTCAGGCTGTATTCTGACCCGCCCTTCGAACTGTCCAACTGGAATGATATACTGAGCTAGTTGAACTGAGGAGGTTTGATTTAAATCAAGTATTTATGTCAATTGCTACTGCTCCAGGGAGCTTTAACTCATGGCATGTTTGTATCCTGTAGGATTTTAAGCAAAATAACAACATGTAATATAAAGTACCCACAACCTGAATATAGACATGTTAAACAGTCACATTGGGGAGACTCCATTGGAATTTGCAAGGAAGGCTGGAGTGTCTAGGCATAATGTACCTTTCCCTTTCACCCTCATATAGGCAGAACAAAGGTCTCTCTCCATTCAGGACAGGAAAATAGTTTCTCTCCTGGATAGTTTTGTTCAGGAAGAGGATAGAGGGGGAGGAAGTGGGCTTCCAGGGGGGGTATCCGCCTGGCTTTGGAGGCAGGATGCAGGTGGGTCAGACTCTCCAGGCCCCTTGAATGCAGGCTGCTTTCTATTTTCAAATGTAGATGTGGTGGCCCATATGATAAAACAGTGATTAAAGGCATTGTCCTGAAATCTAAACTGGAGAGAAAGGAAACACTGGCATTTGTGATATGTCTGACTGCTTATTCACGGAGCACGTTGTTTGGGGAGGATAATAAACACGGTGGTGGAGAGGAGTGTTTTCTGAGATCTTGTGAAGATAACGTCCTGATGAAGGACTGAAACTTTGATGATGTTCTGAAGCAGGACCCAGGCTCACAGACAGGGCAGAGCCTGCACCTGGGTCATCTTCCCCTCAGCTTCCCTCCCTTCAGTCTCTGGATCCTCCCAGTTTCCACAATCAGACTACCACACCCTCAAGCCCACACTCTCAGACTGGACGCATTTCTCCACCTTTCTCTACATTAAAGGATCCCCCAGGGCGCCCACTCATGAACATAGCTACCCACAGCTTCTTCCTCACTGATTCCTTTCCCCCTTTCTCCTTCTGAAACAAAATAATCAGATCTTTGCTAACAGGTCAGTGAGAAAAGACTACAGGAGACATTCTCTCGACTCCTCTCCTTAAGTACTTACCCTGTGCCAGGTGTCTAGATCATTCATTTAATTCTAACCACCCCTCTTTTACAGATTGAGAAACTGAGGATCAGGGAAGGAAGTTAACTGCATTCATAAGTAGCCATGAGATTTGTCCCAGTCTGAAGCTGAACTTTCTTTTCTTTCTGCTACCTGCCAGACGTGTGAATGTCTGGTGCAACAGAGATGCGTACAGCAGTCCTACCTTTGAGAAATTCTTGGTTACAGAAAAAATAATGAAAGGCGGGGAGAAGCACAACAACAGAGTGATGGGAGGGGAAGGTGCCATCTGTGGTGGAGGGAAGAGATGAGCAAAGGCACTGTGGCAGATGCTGCAATATGCTGCCCACATCCCCTTACTGTTCCAGCTGCTGGGAGTGGTGGTTGCTAGTGGCCCACAGGAAATGCCCTCGATTGGAGGAAGCTGCCTTACCCAATGTTATGTCCCCTCCTCAGGGCGTTCCCCAATCCAAAGACTGGTCAATAGGTGGGTACTAAGGCCCAGCCCCCTTGCCTCCATTGAGGACCACGCTGAAGAGCCATTCAGCTCCAGAGCTCTCTGGGGGACTGGCTGAGGCCTCTGGTGTGGTTGCTCCTTCCCCTACCAATCCTCCTTCTCCCACTCCAGGACAGGATGTCCTAAGAGCACTTCCTGAAAATCGTTATGTAGACAAGCCCTTACCTTAGAGTCTGTGTCCTAGGGAACCCAAGCTAAGACAGGAATAGAGGCACATAACATGTTCCAGAAAGCCAAAGTAGTCCAAGGTTGCCAGGGTGCAGGATGTAGGCTGTGACCAGATGGCTCCTCCTGAATGTTGATCTGAACACCCAGTAAAGGACTTTATCTAGCTTTCTTGAGAACCTAGCCTGCAACCCTGCCTGGCGGCACAGAGGCTTGATCTGTAATAAGGGCAGACTGCTTACGATTGAGAGGAAATGCCAGTCAATAATCTTAATAAAGAACAAGAAATGTTTGGAAATCATTTTGTCTATTGATACTTTGGGGATGTCAAAACTCAAAAGTAGCCTACAGAGCATCCAGTCCAAAAGCCCTCAGCCATCATGTGGAAGTGTAAAGCCCCAGAGAGGCGATATGACTTCAGGTCAACCAAATAATGCCAGAGCCCCCACCAGAACGTGGACTCCCTGGCTACCATTCTTGGTCTTTTCACCACTCCTTGGATAAGTCTATGTATCATACCTACCAAGAACTGTAAACCTAAGCTCTTGATGGTCTCACCCATCCGTGTTCTCCCATGATGTCTTGTCCCCTAGGAGTGCAAACCTGCTCTTGAAGAAAACCGCTGCCCAGCTTCCTCCAAAGGTCCCAGCAATTCTCCACAAGGCCCTGCACCCGGTGAGCCAGTGTTGCCAGTGTCAAACACGTCAAGGCTCTGTGTTGATCCAGAAACCTCTGCACTTCCTTTGCCCTACCACTAGAACAAATCTAGCTGCTTCCTCACCAATCAAGATCAAGATAAATGCAGAAGCTGTGGAACCCACAATCCGGGCAACTTGCCTTATGCCCACACCCATTCAGAATTAGTGCTGGTGCAGGCTAAGGGTCAGTTGCTTCTCCTCAATCCACTCCCTGATTTAGTTGGACCCCTTTCTTCTCTGCAGAGAGGGTTACAAGGTAGGCTGACCTTCAATATGATAAGTGACAGCCCTTAGCCACAGTGCTGTATTTATTTATTTGGAGTTGGAGTCTCACTCTGTCACCCAGGCTGGAATGCAGTGGCTCACTCATGGCCACTGCAGCCTTGACCTGCTGGGCTCAGGCAATCCTTCCGCCTCAGCTTTCCGAGTAGCTGGAACTACAGGTGTGTGCCACCATGCCTGGGTAATTTTTATTTTATTTTTTTATTTATTGTAGAGATGAGGTCTTGCCATGATGTCCAGGCTGGTCTCAAACCCATGGGCTCAGGCAATCCTCTTGCCTCAACCTCTCAAAGTGCTGGGATTACAGGCGTGAGCCACCGCGCCTGGCCAAGCCACAGTGTTTTAACAAACTCTGATAGTAGGCGACTCCAGACCCATCACTCTGGTGGAGGCTGCAGTACTCTGATTTGGCCGTGAAGTCTAAAACAGAGACTTTGTCCTCCTATCTTACTCTCTTGGCTTGACAATTATTAACACACCTAATCAGACTCCGTGTGAACTTCTCTTTCCAGATCAGGCACATTTCTGATGAGCTGCCTTAAAGAAGTGTTTCCCAGGCTTGGTTTGTGTTTCTGGCTTCCCATGAGGTAGATTCTAACAGGTATTCCGTGAGGTTGGGGAGGGCCTTGTGGTCAGTTAAGATGGAGAAACACTGCAGTTATTCTTCTTTCTCAGATGCTCCATGCACAGTAGGGCAATAAGTCCTATCCTAAACCTTCCTGCTTTTGTTTAGCCTTGATTTTTCCAATTTTATTTGGCTGTAGAAACTTTGTTGTTCGTGGTTTTTAGTGGAACACCTTTTAACCTTCTTGAAGGGACTTAATCTCACTCTTTCTAAGCCCAGTTTCTCTATTTGTTCTGGGTTTTACACCTGGGCTTTCTGTCTGGGTCACTCTTCTGGAGTCACTGTTCTGCAAGTGTCCCCAGTGTCCCTTCTTCATACAGGGCCTGGCCTTGCTTCTGTGGCTTTTCTCCCTGTTCTAATCTGAAGTGATTAACTGTTCCAGTTTGTCTGGGACTGATGGGGTTTCCTAGGCCATAGGACTTAGAGTGTTAAATAGAAAACCCTGGGCAAACCAGGTCACATCAGTCATCCTATCTTGAACCCTGCTCCGTGCCTGGAGTCCTGCAACCCCCTGGCAGCCCACCCTGATGCTTTCCTGGTTTCTCTTCTGGCCCTATTACAGGACTCAGCCCCACTTCTTAGAATTTACAACTGTTGAATCTTAAACTTAAACTAGTTGACAGTCAGGGCTGTGACCAGAAGTTGCTTAAATAACTCTCTCCTGTTTTCCAGCTAAACTCAATGTTTGCATCAGCCCCTTACAGCTGGCACAGACCTCAAAGTTTCCTTCCTGCCCCTCTGAGCAGAAGGTGGCCCCATCCCATCTGCCCCTAGTCAAGAAGAGTAACCACGGTACCAGGTATCTTGCCGGGGTGATAGGTACAAGGGAAGCTGAGTGGCCATCAAAAGAGGTCACGGTGAAGTGACCCCTGCTGAGAGGAAGTTGATGGGGCATGTCTGTGGGGAAGGCAGAGAGAGAGAGAGAGAGAAAGAGAGAGAGAGAGAGAGAGAGAGAGAGAGAGAGAGAGAGAGAGAGAGAGAGAGAGAGATTGATTTTATGGATTTATGAATCAGGAATGGGGAAAATGTCAGAAGTTAAATGCAGAGTCTGAGGG
>CAUYQG010096559.1:0-10146 GCA_963574415.1 Tarsius wallacei
TAGTAACTTATAACCAAGTGAAAGAAAGCATTCTTGATGTGCTTCAGAGTTTAACCATTGCATATGTTAGAAAAGGCCAAATGGCATAGTGGGAAAGGAAAAATGAATCATGATATTCTCAGGTTAGCTGTGAGTACTTTACATAAACGTGTTGTTCTCTTCATGCTCAACTGCACAGAATTCTTCAGTAGTATCAACAGTAAAGACGCAAGATAGAATTGCCTCAGCAGCCCAGACTCGCTTTGCAGCCGGGGGTCCTCAGCGCACCTGGACTTTGTCAATCAGGCAGGCCTCTAAGGCTGGCTCCCAACAACTTTTATTTACCACAATATGATTTTTATTTACCAATTTTTTTTGTTTACTTTATCACTGCAAAAGACATTGTTTACAAATTAAAATATACTGAGTTTGAAATAATCATAAAAATTGTGTCCTGTATTATCCTTGATTTAAAAAAGCCAAACTTCCCAACACCCCATTTACAATTATGTTTTGAATGAACAAAAATAATGGAATTAACCGCTGTTGCTTGTGAGTTACTTAATTATAGTGATATAAAAGCAGAGTCATTAAATTATTTGTAAAGTTCTACTTTTAAGAGAACCAAAATATTTAAGATGGACAATGCTTCCTAGTATATGCATGGTAAATCAAGACTAATATATGGGTATAATCAATTTAAAGGTCTCATTTTTTAAAAAGTCTTATGTCAGAGAATAATAAATTATTACACCATTGGCTGCATATATTTTTGTCATGGGTAGAGTTATATTGTCAAATAAAAACAAATCCAGACTTAGATGAGGTGACATTTCATACAGAAAGACTATTGCCATAAGGATATTCCTAATTCAGGAACTGCAAATGTCTCAGAATCACACTGTCAAAGGCTTTTCTTTCACACCAGGACTTAGTACTAAAAAGGAGGTTTGGCAGATGAATAATGTACCCAGACTGCATGATCATCTTTTGATACAGATATGTTCTATTCTAGTTAACTAAGTGCGGGGATTAGCTAAGAATGTACATTCCTTATTTTGATGCATACTCTGGTTAACTAAGTATGGGGATTAGCTAAGAGTGTACATTCTTTATTTTGATGCATGCTCAGGAGTGGGGATAACCTAAAGTTCAGGGGCCCATTGGAAGGAGAGAAAACTTAATAGAATTTAGTCATAACAAAGTAAATGGACAATTGTGATCACCTGGTCAGTATTAAAAATTGAAAACAACTTCTTAAATAAATGTTATTTATTCATTAGCATATGTGTGATTACTGCTTTTTTTTTTTTTTTTTTGAGTTGGAGTCTCACTCTATCACCCAGACTGGAGTGCAGTGACCACTCCCAGCCACTGCAGCCTCGATCTGCTGGGCTCCGGTGATCCTTCCGCCTCAGCCTTCCAAGTAGCTGGAACTACAGGCATGCGCTACCACAACCGGCTAATTTTTTTGATTTATTGTAGAGATGAGGTCTCGCCAAGTTGCCCAGGTGGGTCTTGAACCCACGGGAATCCACTCACCTCAGCCTCCCAAAGCACGGGATTGCAGGCTGAGCCACTGAGCCTGGTGATTACTGCTTTTTATCATGTTAAGATATACCACATCAATGGCTGATTGTAAATTTTGGTATGCGTTTTGGGCACATTACTTATTCTTCATTCATTTTATTTAGTAATGATTTTTATATATATATGAAAAGAAAAACTAAAACTCTTCAGACACAGATCACATACTTTTTTATGCAGAAAGGCTAAGATGATCTACTGACATAATATGTATTAAACTTCCTTTACAAGGAAGTCCTCAAAAAAGAGCTTTTAGCCGAAGACCAAGCCTTAATTCTTAGAGTTTAGATTTCTCTTATTATTACCTTTCCCCTTTTGTCTTTTTTGGATTACTTATCTCATGCAGTCTATATGGTAAGATAAAGTTGGTGAATAATTTTGTTTGAAAAGCAAAGATATCACTTTTGTGATGACAGAAAGGAAGTAAAATAGAATACAAAGGATAACAGGAAGGTTAATGGATGCACTTTACATTGAAGATTTCCTAATTCACCCTCAGACCAAAACTGCTTTCAGATTACATGAATATTCAGTAAATTTGTAATAAATACCTAAATGCAAATTGTGATTCCATTTTATCCAGTCTTCTTTCGATGGACAGCATGGTTTGGTCAATGTTTTTAATATTGTGAATAATGCTGCAATAAACATGCTTTTTTTCATAGAGTGATTTGAGTTCCTCCGAGTATATTCCCAGTGGGGGGATTGTGGGGTCATATGAAAGGTTGATTTTTAGATCTTGTAGGAATTGCCAAACTGTTTTCAACAGAAGTTATACTAGTTTTCATTCCCACCAAGTGTAGAAGTATTCTCTTTTTGCTGCATCCTCTCCGACGTCTGTTGTTTTTTGAGTTATTGATGATGGTCACCTACAATGGAATATTAGGCAACCCTAAAGAAGGACAAAATTAGGGAATTCACAGCAATTTGTATGGACTATAATACTGGGTGATGTATCACAGAAACAAAGAACTGTGTAGCACATGTTCTCATTCATAAGCAGACCTTGAACAATTATTGTAACACTATAATAAAGGGATTGGCAGCAGTGGGAAACTGCCAGGGAAGGGGGGCACACCTCATCAACAAGGGTAACTGCATAATGAACATTTGTATACCTAACCCTGGATTGTACCCCACATCTTTAAAATAAAAAAAAATTTTAATGTGATTCTATTTATATAAATGCATATGTATGGTTATTTGTACATGTAAGTATAGATTATGATAGTATTTAGGAATATCTTTCCACACATTTTGCTAATTTGCCCTTACATATTTGTAAGTTAAAAAATGACTGTAAGCACAAAGACTATATAAATACTTCCTTCAGTATCATTTGGATATATATATCTTATAAATCATAAACTGTTGGTTTATGAGGATTTAGATCTTTTAAACCTGGAGAGAGAAGACAAACAAGGAATAAATTTCAAATTAAACAATGAGGTAGTTCTTGACTTGCTCTAATTAAGCCATGGACTTGCATTCATTTAACGCTGGACTTTCAATAATAGTTTGAAACAAAGACTGTAGGTCAGTTTTTTTTTTGCTTGTTTTAACTGTATCACCAAGATAAATTATTAAAAATATTTCATCAAGAAAGAACAATGGTGCTTCTCTTAGCTGTGGTTTCTATATGTCTGACAGCTAAAATCAACATTTTGGATCAATTCATTTTCTGTTATTTTTGCTTCATGGTAATGCAATCTCAAATAATTAAAATTACTGGGAAAGTAAGACAGTTACTTATAAATTAGATCAACAAAAATAAAACTGCTTCAAAACCACATTAAGATAGTGTTGAAGGCATTCAGACTCAGCTCACCATAGCAAGTTATAAAGAATTTAGCAGCAATCCCTAACTTGTAGGTTAATGATTATATTGGAATATCTCCAGGCGGAGAAAAAATAAGTGCTTTTAAAAGAAAGATATGCGATTTGTCATGAACTGATACAGAAAAGGGACTTCAGAGAGTAAATGACCACACATTTAATTGGATTTTGTGATAGTACACAGGTAGCTTACAATAACCCATCAATACATGTTACCTGGCATGAAAGTAACTCAAGGAAGTATTAATAGCAGCATTTAAGGGGAAGGCAGATTATATGATGCATTGATGAATCCAAGAAAAGTCAGAATTAAGGCAAGGGGAAAGCAATTCCACTGGCTATCAACAACAACAACAACAAAAACAAAAACAAAAAAAAAAAGGAAGGAAAGAAAGATAGAAAGAAAAAAGTTATTTAGGAGATTCACAAAAAAAGCAAAAGAAACAGATGTCAGTGAGCAGCTGAACACTAAAGAACAACTGCTGAAATATATTTTGCTTAACATAACAGGAAAAATGTTGTTATATGTTTGCCTTTATAAAACAAATAGAACTGAAACAAGAAGTGGTATATTACAAAAATTGTTATGAATGTTTAAAAAGAGATTAGAAATAACAAATAATTTGAAGACTTTTTCACCTTTAATCAAGGAGAAATCTGGAGGAAATAAGGTAAAAATCATCAAAATCAAGGTATAATGAACATAATTCTGACTTTCACAGTGAAAAGCTGAAAAATCATTTACAATTTACAGTATTTACAAATGCTTTTTATTCATATGAAAACTCTCCAGAGAGCTGGCACATTGAACAAGTGAGCTATTTGTCAAACATGAAACCCCTTTCTATACCAATCAAAACCCAACATTATTATTATACTTAATCTATAAAAAAGTTCTAGGTAAAATGTAGTGACCATCAGTTTACACAATCACTGGTACAATAAAAGAAAATTATTTAACATAAGTATTTTTTAGAGTGAAATACATAGAAGAATACATTTAAATGGAGTAGTCATTAGAGACCAAACTAATCTTTATAATAGCTGACATTTATTAAGAGATTACTCTGTAACAAACTGTGGCAGTAATTTTATATCCATATTAATGTTATTAGACATATACAATTGTATGTATATGTGTGTTTGCTCAAAATAAACATTATGTGTTGAATTAAAATTTTATTGAAGTTAATAATAATTATAAATAATTATACTACTATTTAAGAATAACCATGACATTTAAGGAGAGTCAGGGTTTATTTGTGTTAACCAACTGACATGGAATCAGGGGGATGTGCAAAGACATGATTTTTTAATGATAACAAGTAGCCTATGGGCTCAGTTACATAAGCTCAATTAGGTAAATGGTCAGACAGAAAAGAAGACCAAGAGGCAAAGAACCCAGCAAGTACCCATTTGGTATTCTAGTGAGCAGTGTCTCCACTGAGCACTTACCTCTGGTGAGCTATCAATTGTATTGCTGCAGCTGGAATCTCCCAAAGCCACTGTGAATAACTGATCAGCCTACCCTGAGGCCTTATTTCATAACCTCCAGATAGAAAGGCATTTACATCCTGTGTACCTGAAACATTGATTATCTCCGCTATGCAAACAACTATACTCAGGTGTCCAATAATCAGAATTATCTTTCATCACACAATCAGTTTTCTAAAAATGTTCCTTGCATACATATGGTAATTATGCCTGATACAACTAATTATGCCTCATACACATTTGTCCTTCCCAGAGGAAATAACTTCAATTCTCACCAATTATATCTTTAAGTCTTATAACTCTGAATCCTAGCCTTTCCATCTTAAGTTTTATAATAAATCACATGTTATTCTGAAATTAACTTGTAAACATAACCAAAAAGAGAAATAAAATTATATTTTAAAATAGTAAACACACAACTATTTCAGTTCTTATTTCTGTCTAAACTTTTTGAGTAAGTTGATTTCTCTGAAATTCATTCTTTGTTTTATTTTATTTTTACTGTTGCCACTTCTGGCCAAGATTCTTGACCTGATGAGGCTATACCATCATTTCCAAGGGATTTCAGCCATCAGTGTTTCTACCCATGAGATTACAAAGTTTTCATTTGTCTTTTGCCAAGAGGTATGCTATTGTGAAGATGTTAGTGTTCAGAGAACCTTCTGGTTTTCATTTTATTCTTCAGTGTCCCTGTTGTATAGAAACAACCCATTTCCACGTGAATGTCAGGACCTATGTCATACCAGCCACCATTGTAAACATTGTAAAACATTTGTTTTCTGTTTACCCAACCATCTCCTAAAGAGACCAAAATATTTGAATTGTCATTTCAGATTACTAAGAAGTGAGACAATGACTCTAACTCTTTCTTATGCAATATATTTCTTTGGTACTAAACCACATAAATCATTGGGGCCTATAGTTGTTGATACAGGAAGTAAACCACAGCTCATTTATAATTCTAAGAAGTTCCACTCAATTTCAATCCTTTTTTCTTAACCTAAAGATCTGACTCTGAGAAAAATGAAATCACGTATTTCTCACTGGTTCTGAAAGTACAATCCATCCTACGATCACGTGCTTGCACGGTGTTCTTTCCATGCTTGAACCATAACCTATCCTTCACTAGGTTATTGTGTCATTTATTAGCCCACTTGTTTGAATGTTCACAAATATGTGTCACTGCACTCATCAATGAGTCAAATTAAAAGAACACTGTCAGAATCCTGAAAGTAGTCGTTGTTCCCACCTCAGAACACTAACCTGAATATTTTTAATGAGCGTCATTATTTTAGTGCTTGTTTTCAATTATTTTCTTCACACTTAATATCTTTTTATGATTTCGAAGGAAAGACCAGCATCTTTCTCTGATAATTGCTAACTCCTTCTTCTGGCTTTACTTTCTCTAGATGTATTTGTATTTTATAAAATTTCCTATGAATGGAATTCTTATAATAATTTTTGTATTGTTCTGCGTTATTGCTATTTTTTATAACTAAACAAAGTCCAGCAAAGGAAGAAAACAAACATGCATACTCAGATATGCTTCTGTTTCATATAATCATTTTTTATTTTTAATACTTATTTTTTAATTGTGAAATTTATGGGGTATCCAAGATATTTTGTTACATGTACATAATGCATAGTAATCAAGTCATGATATTCATGTGTCCATGATCCAAGTACAATATATTTTTGTCCAGTATAGTCATCCACCCTACTCTATTATCAAACATTGGATTTATTCTTTCTATCTTACTGTATATACATTATGTATAAAATTCATCTTGCTTTCCTCTTTTTAAGTTGTGTCAAATTAGTGTTTTTTTTCTTATTGTTTTTCAGTTTCTATGTGTCTAGTTTTGCATTTTTTTTCTATTTTTTCCCTTATTCACAGTCTGATAGAAGAAAGTAATCAACGAGTATGATACATTTGTGTTTCAAGTCATTTAGAGTGGTATACTACTGCCGGTTGTGTAATCCTAACAAAAGCTTATCCAAGAGTTTCTTATTCTAAATATTTAGTTGAACGGTTTCGGAATTGCTTATATAATAAAACATGATTGACATTGGTGAATACAGTAATGAGCATTTTGAGAACATTTGAAAGATATGTGTTGTTTAAACATTTTTGAGATGATTACGAAAGAAAGTGACCTTTCTTTCTGACTATGCCTGTGGCACGATCCTTTACAGAGAGAGGAGACACCGAGGCTTCTTTGCCAGGAAGCAGCATTTATTTGTGCTGGCACTGGTCCAGCGGATTCATATCCGAAGGCTGAGCCCCAAGTGAAGGGAGACGTTGCCTTATATTATATTTTAGCCCCTTTGTCTCCCTTATATGACAACCTGCATTTTGGATTGGGTATTTTATGGAACAGGGTTCAACTGGGTTACTCATGTGCAATTAGACATCTACTATGCCATGTCACTTTCTCTCTAACACATTATTTTTCCATTCTGGGAAGGCCTTTATCGCATTGTTTTAGCAGGGCCCCTACCTCATGCCCTTGAGCTGTCTTTGTTCTTGTCAAAGGTATAATTAGAACATATAAATAGTATGAGTTTGTTGACATAATTAAGAGACATGATGCTTATCAGATGGAAAAACTGGAAATAAGACTATTGTTTCTGAAAATTTATTATGTGCCATTCAACAAAATTAATATAAAAGTGTCATGATTAATTATACTGCCAATGATTTTTTAAAATGCAAAACGTGTACTAAATTCCAATATTAACAAGTCACTACATTAGTCAAAAATATTTGGAATTGTAAGTGAGGAAAGAACGACAGGCTTTGAAAGAAGCTGCCACTCTGGGTGTGAGACTGACTTAGGTGTGGCTTATTACCAGGAAGCAACTCAGCAATCTAAGAAAAACAAGTGATGGCAGCTGTAGAAAAAAACAGTGAAGTCAATTATAAAATTAAAATGCTAAAATGTTTTTAATATGATTCCTTATATTATGCTATTTCATCCTTATATTTTGCTCTCAAATATTTTGATTAATAGAACTTTGAATTGCAGTACTACTTTTTTTGCCATTTTAAGTTCAAACACTAGATGTTAGAAAATTAGTTTCTGACACATTGAAAACACAAGCTGGCTCAGCCTGTAATCCCAGCACCCAGCACTTTTGGAGGTCAAGGCAAGTGGATTGCTTGAGCCCACGGGTTCGAAACCAGCCCAGGCAGCTTGGCGAGACCTCATCTCTACGATAAATAAAAAATTAGCCAGACATGGTAGTGCGCTCCTGTAGTTCCGGTTACTTGGAAGCCTGAGGCAGAAGGATCACCGGAACCCAGCAGGTTGACATTGTGGTGGCCAGTAGTGTGCCACTGCACTCCAGCCTGGGCGACAGAGTGAGACTCCAACTCAAACAAAAAAAAAAAAGAAAGAAAGAAAACACAAGTTTTTAATTTCTTCATTTGGATTACATCAATTTTAAGGTCATTTCCATCAATAATTTTCTTGTTGATTGTTTTATCTCAGTCTTGAATTCTACTTGTATTTATGATATACATTAAAAAAAGATTGTTTAGGAATATTTATTTCTTGTGAGCTTAATCACAAACTGATAAAATGCAGAAAGATTATAATAAAGTACAGTTTTGTTCTGTTTTGCTTTTGTTTTTCTTTTGTCCAGGCATGAGCATCTGCTTTCTTTTAATTCTTTAAATCCTAAAGACCAGTGAAATAAAGGTTTGCTTATTTTTCATGCATAGGTATGCTTTAGTCATGTTTTATTATTTATCACAACAATCTAAAAGTTTAAAACCAATCCAAAACTGTGATTACTTCCTCTTATTACATCTACATAAAAGAACAAGATTTACTAAGAAAACTTATTTAGAAAAGTTATTGTTTAGGTATCTCTAGGGGTAGATATTCCACGGTTTTAAATTAGAGAAGTAATATTGTCTATTTTAGTAGTAAATTTGAATTTTTATTACCCATATATTCTGGAGGTAATAGATTGAACTACATCAGTGTTTATAAAAACAAAACAAATTTACATTACTCACTTTTAAAAATAAACTTTTAGTTTTTAAGTCAGGCAAAATATTAGCATTTACTGCCTAATTAGTGCTAGCCCAGGTAATCTTTATTGCATACATTCCATCAATATATTTTAATATTTTTAGTTCCTCTTTGTGTTATTTTAAATATTTTTCTCTTTTCCAATATGCAAATAATATTATCTTTCAGTAAGGAAATAGAAAACTAGAGAAAAGGAGTTATTTTTTTCTATGTGTAGTTTTACATAATTGCAAAAATGCATGATAAATACATTTATAACCTTAATTACTTTTAGTAAATATCAAAACATAAGAATTTGTATTTATTTTCTCCAATATCATTGGCCACTCACTCTCAGTTTGCTTTGCAGATTATTTCTTTTCTTCTTAATGACTAATATTGGAGAACCCCTGGTTACACATACTTTCATTATCTCATCTAGTCTTAAAGATTTTTAACTTAACCAAGCACAAAAAAAAACCCCTCCTTGCCTGGAATCTCTCTCTTGAGTTCTGTTCATCATTTCCAACTGAATGTATAACAGCAAGCCTCACATTACTTCTCTTTCATTCTTCCCCATTTCTTTAAATAACACCACTGTGCTGTTCAGACCAGAAATAGATTGTCAGATTCCTCTCTTTGTCTCATTTCCTACAATCTGTTGTCCAATAAAGTTTACAGGCTCTACATTCAAAATCTCCTGTTCCAACACTTCTCAAGATTTCAAATGCTGCAGTAGCTTCCAAACTAGTCTACTCTAATTCTTGTCCTGCTATCTGCTACCTATTCCCTGTAGAACGTTCATAAAATCTTACAAACAACAACAATAGTGGCAAGAATATTATATTATATAAATTATTATATTTTGTAATATAATATAATATATATTTCACTTAATCCTGACCAAAACCATATGAGATTCATGCAATCATATTATTCCCATAATGGGTTTGGAAATAGATTAGTAATACATTTTTTATTGTATATTCATACTATCTAAGCACGATCAAGTCTCAGTTTATTTATTATAGTGAATAGATAATACAGAAATAACTCATAGGTATTAAAAAGAATACAATCTGCCGGGCTCGGTGGCTCAGCCTGTAATCCCGCGCCTTTGGGAGGCTGAGGTGAGTGGATTGCCTGAGCCTGCGGGTTCGAGACCCGCCTGGGCAAGCAAGACCTCATCTCTACAATAAATCAAAAACTAGCTGGGCGTGGTAGCGCG
>CAUYQG010096560.1:0-22436 GCA_963574415.1 Tarsius wallacei
GGCAAACACAAGTCTCACAATGACACGATGTATAACAGGCTTCAAATAACTGTATTTGTACTTAGGTTAAGGGACCCAAAACTACTTCATCAAGATAGGCCCAATTTATTCATTTGCAAAATGGAGAATGGGCTAACCTAATCTTTAGAATTACACTCTAAAATATGTAACCTCATGTATATTTTCTACTAGGTTAATATATTTCAAACTGCTGTCAGATTCCTTCCTTCCTTTTCTCCTTCCTTCCTGTCTTCCTTTGTTGTATTCATAGTTTTCTTTTCCTCTACCACACCTGGTAAATTAATTCTCACAGGTGAAATGACTTTGAACCCTAATACTAAAGGACTAGCTCTTTGGTAAGGGCCACAGGTGTCATTGAGTACTTAAAGAGAAAGGCAATATAATTAGATAAGAAGATAAAGAGGTTAATGCTCTAAAAATTAATGAAAGGTTATTAAATTATCTTAGATCACAAATGACAGGCTAACTGAAGACTTCTTAAGTAAAAACAACCTCTTCTGTTTGGGAAAACTTCAAAAGTTGTACCTGTCTTCCATTTTTAGAATTAACCAACAAAAGACAGGGGCTGCAGTTGATAAAAGGAGTGGAAAGAGAGTTTCTTGATTGAAATCCTTTTCCAGGGTCTGGTAACCTATTCTATTTTCAGGTATCTGTAGTTTCATAGGCAAGAGACCAGCCATTCATTTGGTTGAGCCTGAGGCAGAGGCAAATGAACTCCCCAGTGTTGACTGGCAATGTGTAAATCACTTAACTATACCTAGCAAGTCACTCCGATTCCCTGTGCTCCCAAAAAGTCACTTGTAAAATAGGAATTCTTTTAGGCTAACTTTCATGGTTTTTATTATGTGGTAACGTTTTGCAAATAGCAAATGTGATATGAAGAAAATGAACTTTCACTCCTTTCTGTTTGCAATCTTTTTTTTCTTTTGAATTGTAATCTCCACAGATTACAATGCATTCTATCTATGATGGCATATGTTGCTCTTCCCTGAATAATATTAAAACAATCAGGGGCGGCGGGCTCTGTGGCTCAGCCTGTAATCCCAGCACTTTGGGAGGCTGAGGCAAGTGGATTGCCTGAGTCTGCGGGTTCAAGACCAACCCAGGTAACTTGGCGAGACCTTGTCGCTACAATTAAAAAAAAAAATTATCCGGGCATGGTAGCACATGCCTGTAGTTCTGGCTACTTGGAAGGCTGAGGTAGAAGGATCGCTGGAGCCCAGCAGGTCGACGCTGGGGTGGCCATGAGTGTGCCACTGCACTCTAGCTTGTGCAACAGAGTGAGACTCAACTCAAAAGAAAAAAAAAAAGTCAGGGTATATTTATGGGTCAAAATGAGCCCAAGTCAATCCAATTTTAAGACTTACACAGAAATACACGCAGATATACATGTATCCAACCCTTACTTTAAGGAACTGCATAGAGAAATAAATTAATAAGATTAAATTAGGTTCAGATTATACATTTAATGTCCCCCACCTGTCAATGTCAATGTTTCTGTATGTGGCTAAAGTCACAATCAGTATTTACACACCATTAACTGCTCTGCTTTAGTTTTCATGTATCATTTGAAAGACTAAATGTAATAGAGGATAAGAACTTGAGCCTTGGAGTCAGACAGAAGTAGATTCTTAAGCCAGCATAGTCACCTAACTATAATCATGACACTTGGCAAACTTTTTAACCTCTATAAAACTTAATTTCCTTGTTTATTAAAAGGAAATATTAATGATAACATCTGCAACATGAAATAATTTATATGATTAAATGAGATATACTTATACAATGCTTAGCACAGTATCTGGTTCATGGTAAGGCCCTAATAAATGTTTGCTATTATTACTATCTCATATATACACTGACATACTCATTATTTTCATGGTTTTATAGTATTCCAGAAAATTAATCAACAATGCATTGTTTTTTGTTTTTGTTTTTCCTTTTTCTACTGTTGGGAATTTAGGATGTTTAAAATTATTTGGGGTATAGGTTTCATTTATATAAATATCTACATATTAAGTTTTGTTTTCTATTATGTTTATTTTCTTGAAAATATTCTGCAAGCTGAAAACATAAGATCAAATGAGAGGTTTTTATGGAACTTCTTGCAAATTGCCACATTGCTCTCCAGAGTAAAGGAAACCAATTTACAGATAGCTGTATGATATTAAACCTCTTTCTTCACAGACACACAAGTGTTGAGTTTTCATTATTTTAATGGATTTATTACAAAAGAATCAGCATAAAATCATACCCCAAATATTTGATTTTGCCTTTTTTTAATAGCTCACGGGACTGCTTTTTTTGCTGTTGTTTATTCAGTGTAAAATTCGCACTCTTTTTGGCTAATTATTTTATTTTTCTTGACTAGTTAGGGAGCCATTTAATGATTTAAAGCAACATGTGATACTCAATCTATAATAATCACCAGGCTGAGTTGCACTCCAATAGGGGTGTGTAGCATTTCTTCACCTGTAACTGCAGAAGGAAGCTAAGCTTATTTTCAGATATTACGTACTATGGGCTACTTTTTAAACCTTTTGAATAGAATTAGGGTGACATAGGACTATAAAAGACAGACATCAGCCATTGCTTTGCTAAGCTCTGGTCTGGCTATGTGGCTTTTGAACTATGGCTATCACATTTTCCTAAGCTTTGGCCCCCTTCCCTACCTTGACCAGGTGAGTCTTTCTCTCCAATTTATTTCTAAATAAACTGTATTTTCCAAACTAAAAAAATAATAATGATAAAAGACAGATATCACGAGACTTTCATGTAGCATCAACTTGGAATTGATGGTACAAGAAAACTATTTGAAACCTGAAGATTCCACTGAGACTCCATTCTTTTAGAATAATGAAATCTTTCAGGGAACCATTGTCACAGATTCCAGATTTCCCATTTTGGACCATCGACATCGGTATGCAACTTCCCATATTTATTCACTTCTCCATGCCTTTTCTCCTTAACCTCTACTTTGTATTTTCAGGTAAAAGCCAAAATATCATGAATTCTTGAAGAGAAACCACCACCTAATTAGGTTACTTCCTATTAAATCAAAAGGAACTATCTACATCCAGTTACTGTAAAAGGGTTGAAAGAACAACCAAACTCTTGACTACTGAGTAATCACAAGCCTTGACAGAGCTCTTAAGATTCAACGATGAATAGACCAAAAAAATATGAAACAGGGTAGAAGGAGGAGGTAAGAATCATAACTACCCAAAGCTGGTGAAACATTCTGCAATGCACAAGGAGGTCAATTCCACGTTCAACAACTTGACAAGGGTGTGCTTTGGGGAATGACTAGTCATAGGATATAGAAGTAAACATCAGGAAGCCTTTGTTAAGACATCTGAATTATTTTTTTTTTATTTTTTTTTGAGTCAGAGTCTCACTCTGTCACCCAGACTAGAGTGCAGTGGCTGCTCCCGGCCACTGCAGCCTCGACCTGCTGGGTTCCTGTGATCCTTCCGCCTCAGCCTTCCGAGTAGCCGGAATTACAGGCACGCGCTACCACGCTCGGCTGATTTTTTGATATTGTAGAGATGAGGTTTCGCCAAGTTGCCCAGGCGGGTCTCGAACCTGTAGGCTCAGGCAATTCACTCACCTCGGCCTCCCAAAGCGCGGGATTACAGCCTGAGCCACCGAGCCCGGCCTACATCTGAATTTTTTAATAGACTTTATGGGGTATTAAATGAAAAGATAACTGATTCAAATGGAAAAAGAGTTGGCTATCTTACAAACATGAGTGAAAGGGAAACTGATGAGAGATTAGTAATAGGTGCAATGAAGCCTAAATGTAAAATCACTGAAATTTAAATTAAAAAAAAAAAAACATTATCAGCAAAGAGGAGAATTCATTCTGCAGAAAATTGAATCTGTGAGGACAAACTTTAGAAGCACTTTCAAAATTTAATGAATTTGGGCAAAGAGGTAAAAAAAGAGGAAAGAAGAAGAGATGACAGATGCAGAGGTTAGAATAACAGATAACAAACACTTCAGAGGGAAAAAAAATCCAAAGACTTGTAGTGGAATCACGGTTGCCTTATAACTATGTTGCAAGAAGATAGGATTTTAAAATTCAAAAGAACCTAAATCACACACACAAATAAACACACAAATGAAGAAAAATATATATATATATACATATATATGTATGTATAGACAGAGAGAGAGAAAGAGAACAGAGTACATAAAAAAGAAAAATTAGGCTGACTACTGCAAGATTAAATATCAGAGTACATTTGGTCATGTTTACCCTATTTAATGTGTTACCCATAAAAATTTCTAGGCAAAGAAAGTAGAATTCCTATGCAAAGAGAAGAGAAAGATATTCACGTATATAGCAATAAGCAAAAAAATAAACCATTGATTTACATTTTTAAAAAGAAAAGCTATTTTTAAAGTGTTCCTCTGAAAATTGTGAGATGAATCAACATTGAGTAGCAAGAATGAGTATATGATTGCATATAATGGCTAGAGATGAGCAATGCAAGTAATTAAACATAAACTTGAATTCTAAAATGATCTGAACATGATTATAAGACAATCTAAAACACCATAGATAATTCTTATATAATAAAACAAAAAGTGGAAAAATAATGTTTTTGTTTCAAATACGTGGAGCACAGATGATTTTATAGGCAATACGTACATGTTCATGGTACAGACAAATCACAGGAAATTTAAAGTGTTCAAGGTCATAGAATAATATAGACCAAGTGCAGTCTTCACTTGCTCACAAATTAGGCACAAAACTCATCAATTCACAACAAATAACGTCAGTCTCTATATTATAATAATATTTTGGATTATAGCTAAATGCATTTTTAGACATTTAAGTAAGACTAAATATTTAAAAATCTATAGTATAATTTAAAACTTTATTAATTGAAAGAAATACATTTTTCTATATTTCAAAAAATGTTTGATAAAGTTTATTATCGAAATCTGATTTTGTTAGAATAATAAGCTAAAAAAAAGAATAGTTAATAAAGAAGATGTCAAATGATAATATCAAACCAACAGTCATTTTACTTAATTCATAAATGCTTGGAATCATTCTCATTTTGAAGTTAGGTTTATGGTGAGGATTCTCACAGAATCCTAATCCTTAATCATTGTTCTCAAAACTCTAGCCAAGATCATAAGATAAAAAATAGAAGTAAGCAAAGCTAATAATGAAAATTTATAAATGATATTGTATATCCAGAAAAACAGAAAAATTCATGAAGATACATTAAAATATAACTAAGGAGTTTGGTGAAGTTATAATTAAATATGTAAATAATCCATAAATTTCTCATGTAACTAAAATAAGCACTTTAAAATATGATAGAAATACATTTTTTGTTGGGGGAGCAGGATTCCCAGGCTGTAGTGCAGTGGTGTGACCACAACCCACTGAAATCTGGAATTCCTAGGCTCAAGCAATCCTCCCACCTAAGTCTCCTGAGTAGCTAGGTTTATAGCTAAGCGCCACTATACCTGGCTGATTTTCTTTCTTTCTTTTTTTTTTTAATAGATACAAGATCTTTCTATGATGCCAAGGCTAGTCTTGGAACATTGGCCTCAGATTATCCTATTGCCTCAGCCTCCATAAGTGCTAAGATTACAGGCGTGAGCCACTGCACTCAGCCACAAAGACTTTTTAGAGCAATAATAACTTTTTGAGTATTGAGATTAGAAGCCTACAATGATATATCCAGGAACTACATTAAAGGAGAACAAAAAGAATCCCTACAATGCTTGATTGAGGAACATAACAAAAAAAAGACCTAAATAAGTGAAAAGTTTAATCAGATTTTGTAAAAGTAATATGGGTAAGCAATCAATTGAGAAAATATATCTATAATTTTAATACAATGCAAGTTAAAATCCCAGTAGGCTAGGTTTTGGCAGTTAACAACTCATTATAGAGTACAACAGTGAAAATAAAGGAATGCAGCAAAACACATTTTTAAACAAACAGTAATGAGGTCACACTTGCAATATTATACCTTTAAATTACAAAGCTACGGTATTAAAAACTATGCATTCCTGGCAGAGAGAGTAATGGAAGGGAATGTAAATTCAAAAATTACCCAGGTAAATGCACATGTCATTTACTACATAATAAACTGGCATTAATGATCAGTGATAAAAGTTGGATTATTAGCCGGGCTCGGTGGCTCAGCCTGTAATCCTGCGCCTTTGGGAAGCTAAGGGGAGTGGATTGCCTGAGACCACGGGTTCGAGACCCGCCTGGGCAAGCGAGACCTCATCTCTACAATAAATCAAAAAATTAGCCGGGCGTGGTAGCACGTGCCTGTAATTCCAGCTACTTGGAAGGCTGAGGCGGAAGGGTCGCCGGAGCCCAGCAGGTCAAGGCTGCGGTGGCCGGGAGCGGCCACTGCACTCCAGTCTGGGCGACAGAGTGAGTGAGACTCCAACTCAAAAAAAAAAAAAAAAAAAAAAAAAAAAAAAGTTGGATTATTTAACAACACAAAATGATTCAGCAGTAAGAAATGTAAAATAAATCATAATATGTAAATATACTCATTATAAATCTACCTACCGTAGTTCAGTAACATATAACACATGTTCAGAGCGGGTGTGAATTTATTTGTAATTAAACAAAGGTAGAAAGGCTTATCAAAGGTAGAAGAAACAAAGAAAAAGATTGATAATATGCCTACTTAAAAACAAAACACTCAATATCAATAAACTACATAAAAAATGTGAAAGGTAAATAACAATTTTGGGAAAATATTTGCAACATACATGCCAAACATAAGTTGAATATCTTTAACATAGAAATTTAAATCTAATTTAAGTATAAATATCAAAAAAATTATGATTAACATTATTATTGCCATTATTCAATGGGCAAAAGACATGGTTACAAAGTGTGTTTAAAAAATGAATACTCGTGATATTAAGGTTTTTTAATCTATTAGAAACATCAAATTCTAAATTAAAGCAGCACCCCATTTTCACCTAAAAATGGCAAAGATTCAAATATAAAAACAATCAATGTTTATAAAGCTGCAAGAAAGGAAAACTCTCATACATTGGGGGAGTATTAAGACTATTTATTCATAGGTGAAAAATAAGCTACGGATAAGTTCAAAAAATCTATTGTACATCATGGTGACTATAGTTAATGGCAATATGTTATATTAATGAAAAATACTAGAAGACTGGATGTTACGTGTTCTCACCAAAAAATGAATACTATGTGAAGTGATGTATTGTTAATTAGCTAGATTAAACCATTCCACAATGTATCTATGTTTCAAGGCATCATGCGTACATAAAACACATGTACAATTGTGTGTGTCATTTTTAAAAAGAGTAATTAATTTGGAAAAAAAAGAAAAGAAAAAATAATCTAAGATATTTCACCAAAACCTTAACCATGTTGATCTAGATGAGAAGGCAGGGGTAGGGGTGCTTTTTGTGTTTTCCAAATTTTATTTTCTCATTCAGAATAACAAAACTGTATTTTTAAAAATAGAAATCAAGCATCTTTTTAACTTTTAAACACATAATTGTCTCCTTAAAGTCTTTGTAAGAATTTTAGTTCTGCCTCATCAAACTAAAGAGGGAAGCAAACAAAACTATCTCATGTAGAAGCTAAGATGAGCTCAGGTTAAAGCAACAGAGTTGTAATTTGAGAGAGCACACGAGATATGGGACTGTTGCTGAGGTACAAATCTGAAACCGAGCTTTCTCTTGTTATTAATGGAGGGACAAATGGAGGTAGGGGAGCTCAGCTGAGAAGAGCAGGAGGCAGCAGAAGGATACAAATCGAGATGAACAGTGGCTGACTCGGCAAAACTGTTAAATGACTTTGCAAAAGACCTGTCACAATGGATAAACGGCTCCTTCTAAAGAAGCAGCTTAGCATTCCTGCAGTGAACACACAATTATTTCCACGGATAAGATTGAGAGGAAGGAGAAAGAAAGAGGAAAGGAAAGAAGATCAAAAGACGCCTTCAGGAGTGTGCAGACATTTCTGAAATGAGCAACTGAGAAGAAAAGGACTGCAAAAGAGAATCTGAAGCAAAGCGTGCGTGTACTTTATTTTAAGCTTCAGTCATCGGGCAAACATCCACCATTTCTACTATTCTCCTGCTCATGAAAAATGGTAAGTTGCACTGTGGATGTTGACTACACTCTAATTGTTTTTATGGTAAATGAGGCGTGAAACCTATTGTCAGAAACATAATGTCCACAGTGTATAGCCACATTTTGTCTTTCTAGTCAATCATGGCCAGGGGTTAACACTGTCTGTGAGGCCTAGGAGAGGGTGCAATACTACGGCCTTGCATTTCTTTTGGGCAGACCTTTGCAAAAGAGCCGCTCACTGCTTTTTAGAAATTCCTTCTGTGTAAGAAAAAAGAATTTTCCTGAAGAAAACCCGGTTACACTGAAAGAAGAGGCAGGAGGAGAGGAAGTTGGCAGAGGTCTCCTCTAAAAGTCATCTAGAGTTGTGCTGACAAACATCTGTTATGCTCTTTATATTAATAAGAACTCTGGTGCTAACAAAATTTCTGGGATTTGCTCTGCTGATTATTATATCTCAGGAGTTAGCCCTATTCATCAGAAACTAATCAAATGGTACACACACAAAAAAAACCTGTTGCTGGTTTCAAACCAAAACATTTTATTTTATTAATTTCCTCTCTGCCACCTTTTCATGACTAGATGCTTATTGGCTGAAATTTTTTTTTTTTTTTTTTTTTGGTCAATAATTTTTTAAGAGTGATTTTCCCCTCAACCATGTAGTCTTCAGCTCCTTTGGGCAGGAACCCCGATTTGTTGTGGTCAACTGCTTTATAATGAATAGGAAAATATATTATGATACAAATGACTGGGAGAAATAGGCAGTTTCCTCCTGCTGCCCTCTAGCAAACCCCAAGCCTCCCAAATTTAATTCAAATTTATTCAAAGCACACATACTAATCACTCCCTGTGTTCAAGTATCCTGCCCTTAGAAAGCTGCATCAGCCCAAGAAGGGTTCCAGCCATGGGAGGACCTCTAGCTTCAGTATCCTTGGATAGAATGTAACTGAAAAATTAATAGTCAGTTGCATGGAACGGCTTGGGGGTGTGGGGGCAGGTAATATTATCTTCTTATAATAACCTACATAGCAGCCATTGTATTTGAAGCCTGACACCAAATTCTTTAGAATAGAATTAGAAAAGGCATTTCTTTGATAGATTTCTTCTTGTTCCAGTTTACAGGCAACTAATCCTCACTGCATTGGATCAAACAGACGGGCACAATCAATTTGGGGAAAGCAAGCAATGCCAGTTCTGCTCAATCTTCCCTCAATGAGCAACAGAGGAGAGGGGGGAAAAAGGAAAGAAAGAAAGAAAAGTCAAGCGTGCCTGCACCCAAGATATCTTAGCAAAGGAAAAGATGAAAAGACAAGTTGAAATATATATCCTGGCAGGTGGAAGCGCTTGCTGTCAGAGGGAGAGTCTGAAAACACCACAACGATGCCAAACACTCCAAGCCTTCGGGTGCTGAGGGGTGTTAAAGGGAGCAGGGACAGACGGAAGTGGTTGTGATGTCAAAACAAAAGAAATCAGCAGCAGCATCTCTGCGGAGGAAAGAGGTCTGGATATATTTAAGTCTCTGTAGTCTATGATCTGCAGCCCAGTGTGATGAGCAAGTTAATTACTGCATTTAGGTAATTAAGTCTCAAGAAACCAGGGCCTTCCAAAGCAGTATTAATGTATGCTGCTAGATCTTAGGCTTGACTGGCCTTTTTGTGAGAAGTCACACTGCAACAACAGCCTAACAGTGGCAGGAGAAAAATTAATGAAAATGAGCCAGACCTAAGACGGTCCCAGTATTAAGGGGTTTCTCTCTGCCTTTGGACGTGAAATGCATGACAAGATGCCTCCTCATTGACCAGCAGACATTTTCCACAACAGCTCAGTTCCCCATCCATTCTCTCGCTCCAAGTGTGGGTAGTGACTCAGCCTTCTTCGACTCCTTTGATACCTCTTGATCCCCTCTCCTCTGACAGGGCCATTATTTTGTTTTCCCTTCCTGACCCCTGAATTTGTTTTGGTCGAGTCTAAGATATTTGTCTACAGGAAAGGACTTCCAAAGGGTTCATTTGGATAATGGGTCTCCCTCACTTGGCTTCATTAATGATCCCCACAGTTCTTAGAGAGTCAGCCTTTCCCTGTCGTGGCTGTAAGTCAGGTTCTCCGGGCCAAGGAGTTCATCATCTTCCCCTCATCTTCTGACAAGGATGTGCTGTTTGGGATTGGGAAGATTAAAACATTTCTTGTTTCTAAGTGTGTAGGTATTGGCAGTGAGACTGCCATTACTTTTTCTGAGTGATGGTTCTAAATGTTATCTGTATACATATAAACACATAACAGGCAAATATAAGTAAATATGCCTGTGTGTCACCAAGCTTCATCTTCTCTATCATAAGCAAAATGTGTTAAGGATACATATTTATAAACTCATGTATCTTTTTTGCACATATGTATACAAGCAAGCAGCATCCTCCTTGTCTTCAGCGGAAAGCAAGGATGTTCCGCTATGGCATACCGGTAGAGCCTTACCATACCTACCACGTGGCAGCTTTTGGGGGATGTCCTTTTGTGGCTTACCAACCTCTAGGTCCACCTGACTTTCTTTACTAAGACATTCAGAAATGGTAGCACAAATTTTTCTCACCTCCTATGAGCATCTTACCTCTGCAGGTGGAGGTCCAGAACCTCTTCCTCAGCATTAAGTAGAGTGGTAGCTCGAGCCAGGAGCTGATGGCTGCAGCTGGCAGATTTGAGCTCCAGGATGAGGAGGCCCAAGCAGAACATGGCTCCCATCTCCTCCAGTTCTCTGGTACCAAACTGTAGACCCTGCCGGTTAAACAAAGCATTCACAATAACTATGAATAATGGGAAATGATCATTGATAATCTGAGTTTGGGAAGAGGAACACCTAGACACTGGCCTACCACAGAAACTGAAAATTGACTATATTTGTCAGTCATTGTCCAATGCATTTTGTCATGTACGTTGTGAGTTGGTGATCCTCAGACTCTGTGACATTGACATCCAGGGTTCCCTAGAAATATTCCCATGGCAATAACAAGTTCTTAGAGGTGATAAAGGGCACCTCTACCATGATCAAAGTTGCAATGCTTCTATCAGTATTATTTAAAAAGGTTTCACTGATGAAGCAAACATTTATAAACAATCTTACTGAGAGATACCTTTTTATTTTTTCTAAGCTTATGGGCCAAAGGAGAAGAATGGGGTAAATTCCTCATATATAAATACTGAAAACTGAAACTTTAAGAAAAACTGACCTATTCTGCTATACTGAGATAATGCATGAAAGCAAATCATGTCATGTACAGTACAATCCATGAAGAAACAGATAATAACAATTACCAAAGTTTTATTAATCACTTACTCCATGCCAGGTACTGTTTTGAGCTCTTTTAAATGCATTAATTCAGTATATCTTTACCAAAGCCCTGTGCGGTAGGGATTGTTATTTTCACCATTCCAAAGATAAAACAAAGTAACTTATCCAAGGACTAGCAGCTAGTAAGTCATAGAGGATAATAAGTACATTCTGGCTTGACTAATCAACATAAAATGCTATATATAGACTAGGAAAGGCTCAATTGTGTCATGAGGTAGAAAGTGTGTGGTCTTAGAAGTTAGATCAGAATTACGTTTGAATTGGTTTCACCTATTTCTGACTATGTGAGCTTGGGCCTTAAGAACTCTACTTATCTTGATTTTCTCATCTGTAAAATGGGATCACAATCCTAAGTATCTAGTGATAAGGAATGCTTCAAGGTTCCCCAAATTTTGATCAACATTAGCTCAATATTCCTTCCACTCCTCCTTTAAAGATGTTTGATATGACAGAATTCAATGTGGTCCTAAGGTCTTTCTGTTTACAAAGTACATTTCACCTAAATACAAAATAATCAAGAGTAATTACTATGTAAAAAAATAGATTTTCACATCCAAATAATAGCGATTTATAATAGAGGACAGAGATGGGACTGTAAGAATTCAAAAAAATTGGCCATAAGCATTCCTAGGAGAAACAAAATTCTACAATGGAAAATCATAAGCCTCACAAGAGTTTCTAGGTAGAAGCATAAAAAAAATGGAAAATCCTCAAGTTTATTTCAGCTGTTTGAAAATTTGATTTGCTGCATGTTTTGACACCTGTTTTCCTAAAGAAAGGAGACATTACTTCAGAGTTAAGGGAAGTCTGTTCCTCCATAAACAACAGCAGTCAGAGGGGAAAGACAGATGTTGAACAACTTGTTTTTTTCTTAAGTCAATAGAAGAGATCACTTTTTAAAGAGAGAGAAAATCTCAGAGTCTCTTTCCTAAAGCTCTAGAGTCTGATTATTTTCCCCCACCTTTTATTCAGGCTGCATTTTTTAAATTCTAAAATGGCTGGCTTAGTTGGCAGAAATGAAGTGAAGGTCGCACCCCTCCTGTCCAGTTAGCAACCTCACTGGGTGGCAAGGGAGATATGACAAGCAGAGTGAGGGTAAGACTCTGGAACTCAGGGACAGGCAGCACTCATATACACAGTTGTAACCCTTGCCTCCAGCAGAACATATAACAGGTGCTCTGTAGAAGTCAAAAGAAGAATAAGTCCTTAGGGGAATAAAACTCATAGTATGAGTCATATGGATAGGTTAGGGACTATTATTTTCTACACATCAACCTCTATACAATAACAGCTGAGATGATAGCATTTTCATAATGGAAAAAAACGTTGATATTCCAAATATTGGCCCACCTATTTCAGGCCATGATTAGTATCATGAAAAGAAAAATCCAGAAGATTTTTATTAAAGGATCTTATACCACTTTATTGGCTGTGGGGACTTGGGCAAGTCTCTTATTCCATTTTGCCCTTCACTGTTAATCTCTATTACACTATTCTTTTAACTCTCACACAGTTATCAAGAACATTTGTTTCTATGGATGACCTGCTCTCACACCCCACCACTGGCCTGGAAGAGAAATCCTCAAAGGATTACTCAAAAACTGAGCAGTATCTGTTTCTTACTTTACCTCCTTGGCATGGAGCACATATCTGTCAAAAAACATATCCTTAATACATCATAATAATAATAATAATAATAATATATTATTATTATTATTATTAATAAATACTGTAATAAATAGATAAATAATGACTATAAATAGGTGAATATGGAGAAGTATGGATAGACAACCTCTTGGATACGTATTATATTTATCTAGTGGAGCTTGCTTTCTCTGGATTGTAAATACATTAATGCCTTTAAATTATGTTCTACCATTGTCAAATGTTGTATTTTTTTAGATTATTTTACTGTTAATCCAGGGAACCTATTCATATATCAGGATATAATCTGAAAAATAGGGAACAAAATTAAAAATTGTGACCACTTTGTCATGGGCTGACGATAGCAAGTTTATATAAGTAAAGCCAACTTTGGGATAGTTTAAAAGTGAATGTTAATTAAGAAGAGATCCACCTCCCCATTCACCCTGCTCAGATGTGTTAATTAGGAATTGTTTTTTTGTTTTGTTTTTGTTTTTGAGTTGGAGTCTCAATCTGTCACCCAGATTGGAGTGCAGTGGCCGCTCCCGGGCCCCACAGCCTCGACCTGCTGGGCTCAGGCGATCCTTCCGCTTCAGCCTTCCAAGTAGCTGGAACTACAGGCGCATGCTACCATGCCCGGCTAATTTTTTGATTTATTGCAGAGATGAAGTCTCGCCAAGTTGCCCAGGTGGGTCTCGAACCCACGGGCTCAGGCAATCCACTCACCTCAGCCTCCCCAAGTGAGGGATTACAGGCTGAGCCAGGAATTGTTTTGATAGACAATAATGCCAGAAGTCTGACTATAGTAACATAACAAATAGGATTTTATTTTTACATACTAATCAATTTGGGTTGAGTGGTAGAATGTTCACACATTATTTCAACAATTTAAAATCAAGGCCACACAACTTGCCATTCTCCTGGTTTTGCAAGATAAGTTGGCTGCTGTAGCTCTAGCCAGCACATCATCATCCATGGAAGAAGAAACAAAAAATGAAGGAAGAAGGCATCAGCATACCATTGCTTACATTTTATTGGCCAGAGCTGTGCAATAGATCCACCTCCAGCATTGCAATGCTCCAGTAACTGAACATTTTAGCTTTTTAGCCTCTTTAAGAGAAACAGGTAAGACAGAAGAGGGTCAGAAATGAGAGTCAGGTAAGCCAACAGTGTCTGTCACAACAGTATTCCGATACCAATGCTGCTAGAAAAGATTGGGCCCTATCTATGTACAGTATTAATAAGCAAAACTCATCAGCATGACTCTACATTTTTTAAAGCTTTTCTTGATAATCTACCTTAAAGGAAGAATACTAATGTTACATATTGGTAAGAACAAACATGAGGTCCCCCCAAATAAGGTTAAATCATGTAAGTACTGATAATTGGTGAGCAAAAGAGAAAAAAATTTAATAGGCAAATGTGGGAAAATTTCCCATTTCATTATTTAAATAGAAAGGACTTTTACACACAGCCAATTGGTAGACATATATTTAAAGCTATAATACTTAGTGCTGACCCTTATGCTAAAACTTGGCACATATCAAAATGCCTGGTGGAAGTGTGAATTGGTTCATATCTTTTGAAAAAAAGTGGTTCAATAACATTTGATATGATAATGTCACTTCAGGGAACTTTTCCTAATGAACTGATTCAAAATAAAAGTAAAGTTATAGGCATAAAAATGTATATTATGTCAGTGTTACATATAATAATCCAAATTTGAAGGAAATAAACCTTAAGTGTCTAATAAGGAAGGGATGACTAAGAAAATTATAATGGAACAAATTTTATGGACTATATTCTGGTCATTAAAGTGATAATTATAACAACCATTGTACAATATGGAAATGCTGATTATTTAATAATAGTATTTTTTAATCAAACTATAAAGCATGTCATGATGCAATTTATGGTGAAGAAATGGCAATGAAAGCAGAGGTGGCTACCCTCAAACCTCACTCTTTCCAACACACACACACACAGACATGCATGCATGCACGCACACTTTCAGACTTTATTGCTAAATTTTGCCCCACAAAGCACAATCATTTGGTAGAGAAGGGGCTCTAAAATCTTACCAAGAGAGCACCCACATACCAAAAATTTTAAGGAATTACTGCTACCTTGAAAAATATTTGAAAAGGCAGATATGCCAAGAAATGAATGTTGAAATTCCATTTAGCAGTTTGTAAGATCTTCTCTTTATCTGTGAGATTCTGAAGTAAATTTAAACTCATTTTCATTTATTTAACTTGTAATTTATTGACACAAAATTGGTATATTTCAAAAATTCTAGAAAAATATCATCCATGATCTTTTTTAATATTATTTCTCACTCCTCAATGAAATTTAATTCCTCAAGGAAATTAAAGATAAGCTACTTAGTAAACTAATGCTATCTATTTTCATTTTGCCCTTCACATCTCTTAAACTTACTTTCATATTTCTTCTTTCTTTCGCTGTAATAAATTCTGAATTTTTTATATTAGTGTTCCACTTTAATAAATCTTTCTCTAACTGTATTGAATCTGTTCATTAACTCATCCATCTCAAACCATTCTGAAAACTATATAAACATGGTCATTTATACAGTTTTCCTGGGCAGCATTCATTACTTTGATTTTTCTGTTGAGGGTCAATTAATGTAGGCTTATTTTCTCTATTATTTTATATTTTTTTAAATTCTAAATTTTGTTTGGTGTGTTGAAGACAGACTTTGTAGATTGGTTTTAGCCCTCTTACCTCCAGTTAGAACCTGTGCTTTCCTCCCCTAGGTATGTACTTGGAAATACTATCAACCAAGGACTACCGCATATAACATTTTTGGCTTGAGGCCTTTTGGGCTACACTACAGATTGGAATTGTCATCCAAAACCTGCTTGAAGGAGAGTTGAATTTTGAATTTGAAATTATGAATAAAAAATTTGCCATTTTTTCCTGCTCTACCCAAAGCCAGGGCCAAGTCAGTCAAGTATACCCAGTCTGTCCCTTTTCAGTTGTGGCTTTACTAATTCATTGGTTGCAGATGTCATCTTTTTAGAAGTCCTGGCTTTGTGTGGTGGTTCCTAAACAATCTTTAAAACTTGCATGGGCCTCTGTTTATTTTTTTCCCACAAACCCAAGTTATAAGCAGATAGGGATTCGTATCTGCCCCAAAGACCTATAACAACCTCTGACAAACTCTCTCTGTAAAACAGGACATCATTGAACACCCTCTGAAAATACTGCATTTAAAAGGGAGGTACTCTGATGATATCAAACAAATGTCTTTTTATAAAATAGATTTACTGCCAGAAATGGAAAAAATCTAGGAAATTTCTTGTTTATATTTTCAGAAAAAAAAAAAAGCAAGGGTATATTGCACTGATGAAAGCACATCAAAGGCACAAAAAGAGAATAATAGGAGATTAGAAATGACTGGAGTATTGAGATGGAAAATGCAATTTCTAAATTAAAAATCAAAATGGAGAGAGTTACCAGACTATTCAATGCAGAAAATGAAATCCATTACATAGAAGACAACTTTTAAAAATTTTCCAATATCTTAACAAATAGAATGAATAAAATTATGAGCTAAATATACAAATGTGAATTTTAGAACAGATCAAGAAAAAGTGATATACTCCTATTTGGAATTTCAGATAGTATGCAGTCATAACAGAAACCAAAAAGAAGAAAAAGAAAGGAGAAGGAGGAGGAGAGAGTACTAACCTGCATTCTAAAAGATATCTGAGTATACATATCAAAGAGGCTCACAAACTATATAAGATACAATTAATCAAAATAGACAAAGCAGCATTAATATTCCTATAAACAACTAAAATTAAGTAGCCTAATATTTGCTCATACTACCAAATTCCAAAGACAGAGGGGCAAGATGTATCGAATTTTGAGGAGAAAATATTATACCTCAAAAATATTATGTGTAGGAACCTCAGAAAGACAAACCAAATGAAGGAAAAGCATTGAATGCAAACCACACATAAAGAAAATCTTCATCATTTATTTTAAAATGCTAGCATAAGCTTAATACCAAAAGCTGATTATTATAGCTTATAAACAGAGCAACAAGTCAATCTTATTCATAAATCATAGTTTTAGGGATATGCAAATACAGATATATCTCAATAAAATAAATAATTGTTTATGTTCAGAACTAGGAATAAAATTTGTTTGAAAAATATTTACAACATTATCTAGAGAATATTTTTCCAATAATGACATGGGAATGATGTCATTAGGAAATCTACTAACATAGATGTTAACATACCAAGAGATCAAAGGACATAGAAGAAAAAAGCAGGATCCTCTGGATGGATGGATGCATCCATTTCTGATACAACTCCTCATATATAAGTCCACCAAGACACTTTCTAAACCTGAGAGTGCAGCATGGCATGGTATGTATAAACAGAGGCCCCAGGAGTTATAGTCCTAGTGCTTCCACTTCTAACTGTATGGTCTTGGAAAAGTCCATTAACTTCTTAGTGCCTTGATTTTCTCTTCTGTATAATGAAAATAATAATAATCATAATACCTTATTCATGAAGCTGCTGAGATAATTTAGTGAGATAATATACACAAAAATCTAAATCAATACTCGACCTAATGCACATTATGTGTTTATTATTATTATTAATAGCAATTGTTTATATAAAATCAATTTTCAAAAACATACTTGGATGTAACACAATCCTTTTAAAACTATCGCCAGAACCATGGCCTCCTCTCACTACTGATATTTACCATTATTTGATAAGTCCCAGACAATTCAATCAGATAAGAAAAAATGAGTCATATGTATAAGAAAGGAAGAATCACATTATCATTATTTGAAGACTGAATATATATTAAAACAAACCCAAGGAATCAATTGAAACACAAAATTTATGAGCTATAAGGCAACAGTAGAATAAGCAGACAGTTTACAAATTAAATATACAAAAATCAATTTTCTTTCTATAAATCAGCAAAATAAATTATTAAATATAATAAAAATTCCATTCATAATAGCAACACAACTATAAAATATCTGAGAATGGAATTATAATAAATAACCCAAGAGTTGTATGATAAATCCTAGGACATTTCCAAGAGATAACAAAAAAAATTTAAACAAATTCTGGGAAACAAGGCTCAGTATCATGTGACATCAATTCTCCTCATATTATTCTACAAAATCATAGAAAATCAAAACACTAATGGGGAGTGTTAGACAATTATTGTATTATAGAAAATCAAAACACTATTGGGGAGTGTACTGTAGACAATTTATTGTATGTATATAAAGTATATCCTTTACGATCCCAATTTTATTTAAAAATTATAAAATAATACATATGCACTAAAATGTTTACAGTGGTTAGAAATGCATGATGAGGTTGTATGACTTAAATATTTTCTCTACGCATCTTCTTTATTTTTTTATTCAGCACAGTATGTAATTGTTTTTGCCACTAATTATTTCCTTAAGCAATGATGTAGGCCTGAAGAAAGTGGTGTATCTGAATCAATATGTCATTTTATATAATATGTGATTTTAAATTTATAAGTAAAATTAAATTTAAAATTAACTTTTATAAACTATTAAATTAAATTTTAATATTTTAATATAGATATTTGATATTGACTAGTAACATATCAGATATCTAAATTAAAATATTAAATTAATATGTTACTAGTCGATATCAACTAATAATATTTGACTAATAATATACTGGCGCACATCTAGGATTTTACTCTGTTGCTTATCTTATGATTATTTTCCTAATAAGCAAGAAAACAAGCTGATTAGGCCTATTTAGTTTCTTAAGTCCCTGTTTTTTTCTTCCCATGCACTACCTGGTATCACCTAGATTCCCTTAGCTTCTTTTGGGTCACTAGGCCTGGGTCTATTTTCTTTTTGTGGTAAACACCCTGTGACTTAAGTTCTAGTAAAGATACGGCAATATGACATCTCTTTCCTCGGTGTTATTCCTAGAAGCATTCTCAGAACATTTAGAAGATGCCAGCATGAGTTTTGAGTTTTAAACAGGTTTGGAGAGGCTCAGAACTTAAATTAAGTTTGTACATCTCTGGCCTTAACATGCACCCAACAGAGAAGTTAAAATGGAATCAATCCAGCCATGCAGGTCTGTGAACTCTAATGGGTGGCAGAGAAGAAAGCAAGAGGGCCAGTGGATGGGCTCCACAGCTTCTCTGCTTATCGACCCCATCAAATGGACGGTAATGCTTTCATGCTGGGGACCGGATCAATCACTAAGCATGTTGGTGTCTCTGCGAGAGTCCATCTGATGAGCTCCTCTGTACAAAGCCCCCTCTGTGTCTGTCCTTTCAGTCCAAGTTTCCTAATCCATTACTGACAATTATTTCCTTAGTAACTGCAAAAAGGCCATACATTCACTGGAATAGCAGAGCTGAAGGTATGGGCTGGACTTCAAATGCGTCCTTCATTTTTTACTGGACCTTCCTCTGGGTCTTTTATTGGTAAAATTGTCCCTACACTGTGAATGACCACAGCAGACACTAAGATCCTCTGTGATTGCAGTCTTTCTAGAGCACATACAGAAGGATAAATGTGAATCAGAGACTGTTGTTAGATACTCTAGAGTTTGAACAAGCTTAACTCTGTGTTTTATAGATGCATAAACTGTGAGTGCCTTCTGCAAGGTTATATAGTTAAGTACAAGTAGAAACAAGGTGGCAAAAAAAATCCCCTGACTCTAATCAAATACCCTTTTTAATATAAAAGATTTTAAACTTCATATATTACTTTACTGGAAGCTTTTGGAGATCTGAAGGTCAACCTTTCTAGTAATCTATGTGCCCTGTAAGTTCTACATTTCCAGATTCCCTAATCCCTTTCTCGTGCCTCCACCAAGAAACTCAATATGGCACCTGAAACATTCAAAAGTCTGGTCTTGGGCAACAACAGGCTGACTGCTTTTTTTTTCACTATTTCCACCCTCTGTCACCTGAATTCTTCTTCTGTCTCTTTGATCCCTTAGCTCTGCCCCTTGACTTGTGAAACCTGCCCAAGGCCATCTTGTTTGCAAGAGTAGCAAGAGTAATCTCTTTAACCTTGAGTCTCTCTGAATTCTCTCAGACCTAATGTTAATCCTTCCTTCTGACACCACAGATTTAGGGAAGAAAGGGGAAAGTGCTGCTGTCCCCATTATACACAACATTTGGAGAACCTCATCTGAAAAGGACAATGACCCATAAAAACATAAGCTAGCCACAGCATGGATCTGAGCTCTTCTTTGCTAAGCTTTAAACATCTAGTTTCTGAATCTCAATAAGGTCCTGAAGAATCATGGAAAAGGAATAGGGAAGAATAGGATAGGAAAGGGGTGGATGGAGTTTTCACTTAGTGGGCATGAGCAGTGGCCCTTAACCCACAAGTGTCTTTTAAGACACTAGCAATCAGTATCACCATGACAGTGCAAACCAGTAGAATATAAATCCTAACTCTTACCTAGACTTTCAGGCCCATGGCAGCCTATACAAGTGAACTCATTTTTCTTCATAGGTGAAAGGAATGAGACATAAATCAAAACTATTTTCAAAAAAGTGAAATAACATTAACATAAAATTGTGGCTCCCAACTCTTCCGTATATTTGGTGTCTACCAGGGGAGTGGTCCACTAAATATGCTTTCCACTGGTCATGCTGGATGACCACATGCTAGTAGTTATTACTGATTGGGTTGAGAAGACCATAATAATCAGGTCCAGGGCTTCTCAAAGTGTGGTCTGCAGATTATCATTTGCCTGTGAAATGATTATGATTATTTGTGATGAGAGATCTGTGCCAGAAAGTAAATCAATTATGTAACTAAATATATATTTTTATTTCAGCTGATTTTATCAATAAAGAAAGCATTATGATTGTGTCCATTTATGTTCTGTACAAGCTCCTTATATCGTTGCAGCAGTCAATGGGTCAAAGTTTCATGGAGTAGTCAAGTATCTAAAGTATACTTCCCAACAAGACCTCTACTGTAAGTAGTACAAAGAGAATATTTTGGTAGTCAGTGTTCTGATATCTAAATTTCAACTTTCTATCGAAATGACCAAGTTCAAGGTATATAAACTTTTCGTGTTCAATAGCCTCATCTTTAAAATGAGAAAATATCACCTACTGTTTAAGTGTCTATGAAGATTAAATGAGATATAATGTGCACATACCCTGCACAGAGACACTAAGCAAATGTTCTATAAATGTGAATTAATTCAAGCACTTTTTCCCACATGGACTATTACAAACAGAGGAACAGCGTAATTTGTACAGATCACAAATATACGTGTGTGTGTATCTATGCATCTACATGTATATATAAATGCCACTCATCTTTGCTTAGTTTTGCTTCTCTTTTTTTCAGTTGAAATCTTCATTTTTCTCCAGTTTTGCCTGGTGATTTGATGTGGATAAAACACAGAAAGACAAAGTATTGAACACTGACATTCAAGGGAGGCTAGTCTTTTTATCATTCCGTATAGTTAACGTTGTTGAATAAAGTGAGATAAATGATCGAATTCTTAATATATAATGGAAAGTAGAAGTTGAATTGAAGAAAGAAAATTCAGAGCTTAGAGCAGAGAAATGAAAAATTGTCCCCCCCGCCAAATTCATTTGACTAGTCAGATAAATTGGTCAGAAAGTGAGATGAAGCAACATGACAGTCTTAGAGGAAATGAAGGGACTTCTTGTGGGATTCTGCAATCTGATGAGACCTTAACAGAATCAGCACTCCTAACACCATCTCCCAGAAAGCTAGATCACAGTTTATTTGGGCAATGTTTGCTTACTCTAGCCAAGAGGTTTTTAAGTGGTTTAACTGACCAATAGGGGTCCGTAGACAATTAATAATCCCTTTCAAATTGCATGTAAATTTGTGTGGTCATTGTTTTAGGAGATGTCCTGGCTTCCTGGGTTTTTTTGAAGATTGGCAATGAAACTAGATCAGCATTATCACCAGCAAATAATTATGAGAACCTATTAATCACTCACTCATTTAAGGAACTTTTTTTTTTTTTTTTTTTTTTTGAGTTGGCGTCTCACTCCGTCACCCAGACTGGAGTGCAGTGGCCGCTTCCAGCCACTGCAGCCTCGACCTGCTGGGCTCCGGCGATCCTTCTACCTCAACCTTCCGAGTAGCTGGAACTACAGGCGCGCGCTATCACGCCCAGCTAATTTTTTTTGATTTATTGTAGAGATGAGGTTTCGCCTGCCCAGGCGGGTCTCGAACCCGCGGGCTCAGGCAATCCACTCACCTCAGCCTCCCAAGACGCGGGATTACAGGCTGAGCCACCGA
>CAUYQG010096566.1:0-37784 GCA_963574415.1 Tarsius wallacei
AGCTGGAACTACAGGCGCGCACTACCACACCCGGCTAATTTTTTAATTTATTGTAGAGATGAGGTCTTGCCAAGTTGCCCAGGCGGGTCTCGAACCCACGGGCTTAGGCAATCCACTCACCTCAGCCTCCCAAGGCGCGGGATTACAGGCTGAGCCACCAAGCCTGGCTTTTTTTTTAATTGTAGAGACCAGGTTTCACCAAGTTGCCAGCCAGGTCTCAAATCCCTGGGTTTAGACAATCCTCTCACCTTCTCCCAAAGTGCTGGGATTTCAGGTGTGGGCCATTGCGCCTGGCTGCAAAGTTGTGTTTTTATTTCAGTCTTAAATAATCACAATTTACTGTGTACTTCTTGGGCACTACAAAATTTCTCAAACCTATTGGAAATGCTGTCTACATTTCTTTGTGTGTGCGTGCGTGCGTGTGTGTGTGTGTGTGTGTGTGTGTGTCTGTCTTATTCTGCTGCCCAGGCTAGAATGCAGTTGCAGGATCACAGCCCACCACAGCCTCAACCTCCTTCTCTCAGGTGATCCTCCTGCTTCAGACTCCCGAGGAGCTGGAACTACAGGTGCTACCATATCCAGCTAATTTTTTTTTCATTTTTGTAGAGATGAGGTCTTGCTATGTTGCCTAGGCCTCTTTGAGCTCCTGGGCTCAAGGAGTCCTCTCACCTCAGTCTCCCAAAATACTAGGATTACAGGTGTGAGCCACTGGCCTCTTTTTATTTTTTAATTAAAATTCTTTTAAATTAAAAAATATCCACTTATTTTTTTGTTCCAAATTATGTTTGCACAGAATTTTTTTGTTACGGCAACCAGTGCATACTCAGCTTTGCAAGTATATATCATCAAAAGGAAAATAGTATGATCTACTTTAAAATTGAGCTATCTTGAGCTAGTAGTTAATGGGGTGTTTGACAGATACAGAATATCACTTTTTCCTTCTAATTTAGAATATCTGTGAAAGAGGCTCATACATATTAATTAGCAACTTTTTTTTTTCATTCAACAGTATATTATGGTAAAGATGGTAGATTGAACATACCTAATTTCATGCCGGTCTGAAAACCACTAAAACCATAGAGGAATTTTTTTTTTTTTTTTTTTAAAGCCTCAAATAACAAGGAACAGGAGTGGTGAGAGTAACAACAAAATTCTGGAAGCTGGAAAGCAGAAAGAACTAGTGGTAACTGACGAGCACCCCTGAGAAAGCTGAATTCCAATCCAACAGTGGCAAGAGCCAACAGTAGTCATGTTGGTGTTACAGAATCTTTTAAAACTCTCAGGATTAGCCGTGTCATGTACTGTGGAAGTGAACAAATGTGAAGGTGGGACAGAACATGAGGAGATGTTTGAAAGTCTGCCAAAGAAAATATTTCCAGGGCTGGGTATGGTGGCTTATGCCTATAATCCCAGCACTTTGGGAGGCTGAGGCAGGAGGATTGCTTTAGGCTGGGAGTTCAAGGTCAGCACGGGCAACAGAGTGAGACCTCATCTCTAAAAAATATATATATATATATTTCTAGATCTGATCTCCCTTTCCTCTCCCCATACACAGAGACAAGATAACTGGAAATGTATTATCTGGACTGGAGGTTGCCATACATAGTTAAGGTGAAGTACTGTACTTTATGAAGGGACAAAGTAGAAATTTATATTCTATTTTTTTTTTTAATAATTGAAGTCTCACTGTCGCCTAGGCCGGAGTGCAGTGGCATACTCACGGCCACCGCAGCCTCGACCTGCTGTGCTCAGGTGATCCTTCCGCCTCAGCTTTCCAAGTAGCTGGAACTACAGGCGTGCATCACTACGCCTGGCTAATTTTTTTGAATTATTGTAGAGACCAACTTGCTCAGGCAATCCTCTCACCTCAGCCTCCCAAAGTACTGGGATTACAGACCTGAGCTACCACATCCCACTGGAAATTTATATTCTGAAGGCAGAAACCTCTAGCCTTCTTTCCTTACTTCGTTTTCAGAATTTTGCCCATTTCTGCCATTTCCCATTTACCAACAGCAGCCTCTTTCAGGTGTTTGAGCTATTGTTTGGGTATAAACAATGTGTCTTTAAATCACTTTTATAATGTTACTTTTGATTACTCAGTTTATACTTTATTGACTGGACGATGTAGACTTAGTTCTCATTCACATCTACTCCCCACAGGTGTTCATACGTACTTCTTATCTATCATCCAACTCTATCCTTCCAATATAGTGATACCACAATTTTGGCTAGAATTAATTTTCCTGAATGGGGGTAGTATTGTCATTTTAAATGAGACAGTTCTTCATTATTCTGTTTGTTACTTGATATTTAGCATCCCTGTACTCCTGCATTAAATGTCAGTAACAACTTGAATTCATTACAACAACCAAGAATTTCCTATACATGTCCAGATATTGGATTGAGTATCTTGTTGGGAACCATTGGATTAGATCAGTATTTATCTTATTACAATTATATAAATGGTAGCAATAGTTAACCTATGTAGTATATTATGATTTACAACAACTGTTCTTTCTTGTAAATTTTTTATTGTTCTTAAAATCGATAATTTGTTTTGGTCTTTTGTTTAGTGTTCACTGTACTTATTACTAGCTTATGTTCAAATTCTCTTTTGGTTGTCTGTATCTCCTTTCTTTGCATTCATACATTTTATTTATTTTATTTTATTAATTATTTGTTTTTGGGGTGAAGGGTTGGAGTCTCACTCTGTCACCCAGGCTGGCATGCAGTGGCACAATCATGGCTCACTGCAGCCTCAAACTCCTGGGTTCAAGTAATCCTTCTGCTTCAGCCTCTTGAGTACTTGGGACTACAGTTGTGCACCATCATGCCTAGCTCATTTTTTTTGTAGAGACTGGGTCTCGTTATATTGCCCATGCTGGTCTCAAACTCCTAGGCACAAGTGATCCTCCTGTCTTGGCCTCCCAAAGTGTTGAGATTACAGGTGTTAACCACTGCACTTGACCTTGAAAACCTTTTTCTGTCTTCAGTCTTCTTTGGTAGTTTGGCTGGATCTAAAGTTCTATGTTGAAAATAAATTCCTCAGAACCTTGCAGGCATTACTCCAATTTCTTCTAGTTTCCAGTCTTGCTATTAAGAAGTTCGTTGCCATTTCTGATCCTTTCATTCATATGTATGTATATGTATGTATTTGTGTGTGTATGTATGTATGTTGTTTTTGCCTCCATTGTTCTGAATTGATATGCCTTGGTATGGTATACGGGTTTGTTTTCATTCATTGTGTTGAACACTTGATAGGTTTTTTCCCATGTACAGGTTCAGGTCCTTTAATTCTTGGAATTTTCTTGCATTACGTATTTGACACCACACTCCTATAATTTCTTTTCTTTTCTTTTTTTTGAGTTGGAGTCTAACTCTGTTGCCCAGGCTGGAATGCAGTGACACTCTCACAGCCACCATAGCCTTGACCTGCTGGGCTCAGGTGATCCTTCTGCCTCAGACTTCCAAGTAGCTGGAACTACAGGCATGTGCCATCACGCTGGGCTAGTTTTTTGATTTATTGTAGAGATGAGGTCTCACCAAGTTGCCCAGGCTGGTCTCAAACCCATGAGCTCAGGCAGTCCTCTCACCTCATAATCCCAGAGTGCTGCGATTATAGGTGTGAGCCACCATGCCCGGCTATAATTTTCTACTCTCTTTCTGAAACTTATTTAGATATTTAATTTCTTGACCTGCTCCAGTAGGTTAAATAAGATAAGAATTTTCTTATTTTTCTCTATTATTTTTAGTCTGTCATTCTGTAGTACTTTCTAGGAGATTGCTTCAAAATTTTATTTATTTATTTGCCAGAGTCACTCTGTTGCCCAGGCTGGAGTGCAGTGGCACCTCAGGGCCATGCATCCTTGACCTTCTGGGCTCAGGTAATCCTTCTACCTCAGTCTTCCAAGTAGCTGGAACCACAGGCGTGCGCCACCATACCTAGCTAATTTTTTTGTTTTATTGTGGAGACGAGGTTTGCAAAGTTGCCTATGCTGATCTCAAACCCCTGGAAGTGCTGGGATTACAGGCATGAGCCGCCACCACAGCTGGCTTGTCTCAAAATTTTAACTGCTTAGTTTTTTTTTTTTTAACGTTTCACTTTGAATTAACTTCAACTGCAAAAAATTAGCCTCCCGACTAACTGGGACTACTATAGATATATACCACCATTCCTGGCCTCTCCAATGTTAAACTATGTAACTACAGCACATTAGCAAAATCAGGAAGTTAGCATGAAGATAGTACTGTTAACTGATCTACATACCTTATTCAGATTTTGTCAATTGTGTGCATAAATTTTCTTTCTAGACTAACACTCCATCTAGGATTACACCTTGCATTAATTATAATTATCATTCTCCTTAATCTTAATCCTTTAATCTGGGGCAATTCCTCTGTCTGTCCTTGTCTTTCATGACCTTGATTGACATGTTTGAAGAGTATTCACCATTTATTCTATAGAGTGTCCCTTAACTGGGGTTGGCTGTTATTTCCTCGTGATTACATTTTAGCCTATACATTTTTGACAAGAATACTACAAAAGTGCTGTTGTGCTGCTTCAGGAAGCCCATGATGTCTGTCTGTCTGTCTCATCCTGGTGATGCTAACCTTGATCCCCTGGTTAAAGTAATGTTTGTCAGGTTTTTCCATTGAAAGTTGCTGTCAGCCGGGCTCGGTGGCTCAGCCTGTAATCCCGTGCCTTGGGAGGCTGAGGTGAGTGGATTGCCTGAGCCCGCGGGTTTGAGACCCGCCTGGGCAGGCGAAACTTCATCTCTACAATAAATCAAAAAAATCAGCCAGGCGTGGTAGCGCACACCTGTAGTTCCGGCTACTCGGAATGCTGAGGTGGAAGGATCGCCGGAGCCCGGCAGGTCGAGGCTGCGGTGGCCGGAAGCGGCTACTGCACTCCAGTCTGGGCGACGGAGTGAGACGCCAACTCAAAAAAAAAAAAAAAAAAGAAAGTTGCTGTCTTGGCCGGGCGTGGTGGCTCACAGCTATAATCCCAGCACTTTGGGAGATCAAGGTGAGAGAATTGCCTGAGCTCACGGGTTCAAGACCAGTCTGGGCAGTTTGGCGAGACATCATCTCTACAATAAATAAAAAAAAATTAGCTTGGTGTGGTGGCGTGTGCCTGTTGTTCCAGCTACTTGGAAGGCTGAGGCGAAAGGATCGCCTGAGCCCAGCAGGTTGAGGCTGCAGTGACCATGAGCATGTCACTGCACTGCAACTTGAAAAAGAAAAAAAAGAAAGTGGCTGGGCGCGGTGACTCATGCCTATAATCCCAGCACTTTGGGAGGCTGAAGTGACAGGACTGCTTGAGCCCATGAGTTCGAGACCAGCCTGGGCAACTTGGTGAGACCTCATCTCTACAATAAATTTAAAAAATTAGCCAGACAATATGGCACTTGCCTGTAGTTCCAGCTACTTGGAAGGCTGAGGCTGAAGGATCACCTAAGCCCAGCAGGTTGAGGATGTGGTGGCTGTGAGTGTGCCACTGCACCCCAGCCTGGGCAACAGGGTGAGAACTCCAACTCAAATAAAAAAAAAAGATAAAAGTACAAAAGAAAGTTACTCTGTTTCTCTTTGTAATTTGAAGTTATTTTGTGGGGATACTTTTGAGATTATGTAGATATCTTGTTTCTCATTGTATTTTTACCCTCTAGTTTTAGAATCCCTTGATGATTCTTGCCTGAGTCAGTCATTTCTTGGGGGGCTGCACATTGTAACTTTTGTATTTCTATCAGTCCTTCTATATTTATTAATTTGAAATTCAGTGTAAGGAGGAGTTACCTCTTCTCTCTATTTAGTTAGTTTTTCATATCATTATAAAGTCAAAGATATTTATTTTATTCTTGGGTTATAATCCATTACTATCATTATTTATTTGGTTGCTTAGAGTTTCTTGGCCATTTTGAGTCCCTTCAGGCCTTCAGGTTGGCTTATGTGCCCTTTTTAAAAATTTTATTTTGTTTTACTCCGCCCCCCCCATGAAAATCAGATGTCTTTTTTTTTTTTTAGTTGGATCTCACTCTGTCACCCAGGCTGTAGTGCAGTGGCACAGTCATGGCTCCCGCAGCCTTGACTTCCTGGGCTTAGGCAGTCCTTCTTCTTCAACCTCATGAACAGCTCAACTACAGGCACTCAACGTCATGCCCAGTTAATTTCTTGTAGAGACGAGGTCTCTTCATGTTACCCTGACTGGTCTTTAGTTCCTGGATTCAGGCAATCCTTCCACCTGCTTCGGCCTCCCAAGGTGCTGGGATTACTGGCATAAGCCACCATGCCCAACTCTCTTATGCTCTTTTGGCATGTTATCATTTTTTTTAGCACTTCTATCTCTATATCTGTATGTATATTAATATGTATATTAAACACTAAGTCTAAGACCAGGTATGGTGACTCACATTTATAATGTCAGTGTTTAGGAGGCTGAGGTGGGAGGATTGCTTGAGGCCAGGAGTTTGAGGTCAGTCTGGGCAATATAACGAGGCCCTGTCTCTATAAAAAAAAAAAAAAGCTGGGATTGGTGGCTCACACCTTAGTCCCAGCTAGCCAGGGGGCTGAGATGGGATGATTGCTTGAACCCAGGACATTGAAGCTGCACTGAGCTATGATTGCGTCGTTGCACTCCAGCCTGGATGACAGAGTGAGACCCCAACTCAAAAAAAAAAAAAAAACTAAAAAATAAACACTGAGTCTAGTGCCGTGGGCTTATTCTCACTTTATCTCTTTCATTATTTGTAATTTCTTTCCCCATTGGGGGAAACATAGCTGTAATTATCCACAAAATATTTACTTATTTACTCAATTTTAGAATACTCCTAAAGTGGTTTTGTGAAAAGTAAATTTGCTAACTCATGTACAGTATTTGTATTCCATACTTTTGTCTTTTCATGTAGAGCATGAAAATACTGTTTTCCAAGGTTACTTTCACTAATTCTTCTCTACTTCTTGCTGTGTGGTTATGCTGTTTATTTAGAATACATTAGACTTTATTGTTTGTCTTTCATTTTGAATTCCTCTGCAGTCTGATTGACTTTATTTGTATTTTTTTTAAGTATGCGAAACATTAATATGGTCTAAAATTTTGGAACTTTACAGAAGGCATATTCAGAGAGGTGCTACTCACCTTCCTCATCTCTTCTTCCCTTTTCTAATTCCTTCTTTTCTCCTTGTTCTCACCCACCATATGGCAGCATATCATCATCATCATCATCATCATTATTGAATCGGAGTCTCACTCTGTCACCCAAGCTGGAGTGCATTGGCCCCTGCTGGGCTCAGGGGATCCTTCTGCCTCAGCCTCCCAAGTAGCTGGGACTACAGGTGTGCACCACCACACCCGGTTAATTTTTTAAATTTATTGTAGAGATGAGGTCTCCCTAAGTTGCCTGGGCTGGTTTCAAACCCCTGGATTCAGGCATTCCTGTCACCTCTGCCTCCCAAACTGCTGGGATTATCTGCATGAGCCACCATGCCTGACTGTGGTGACATATATTGATGTTCATTTGAATTTTGCTTTTTTCACTTAATGGTATATCCCATAAATTACTTCATGTTAGTTCATAAAATTCATTTAAATTCTTTTACAGCCTTATTCATTGTGTGGATAAACCATATTTTATTCATCCACTTTCCTATATAGGTCGTTTTCAATATTTTGCTATTATAAACAATGTTGTAATGAATTAACCTTGTGTGTGTGTATTTCTATTATTGCAGGTGTGTTTTCAGAGTAAATTCCTTAAATTGGAGTTGCTGGATTAAAAGGTAAATACTTTTGTCATTTTATTAGAGATTACCAAATTCCCCTACAAAAGGATTGTATCAACTTATATTCCCACTAACAAAGTGTGAAAATACCTTTTTCATCAACAACAGAATGTATTGTTATAATTTTTGCTTATTTTCTTGTGAATGGAGTTGAACATCTTTTCTTGAGTTTAAGGACCATTTAAAAATCTTTATTTGTAAATTGTCTCCTTATTTATTTTCCCCTTTTTAAAAATCATACTTTTAGTAGTCTATCCTTCAATTTAAGAATTCTTGGCTGGGCTCGGTGGCTCAGCTTATAATCCCAGCACTTTAAGAGGCCAAGACGAGTGGATTGCCTGAGCCTGCAGGTTCGAGACCAGCCCAGTCAACTTGGCGAGACCTCATCTGTACAAGAAATATAAAAAATTAGCCGGGCATGGTAGTGCACACTTGTAGTTCCAGCTACTTCGAAGGCTGAGGCGGAAGGATCACGGGAGCCCAGCAGGTTGATGCTGGGGTGTCTGTGAATGTGCCACTGCACTCCAGCCTGGGCGACAGAGTGAGACTCCAACTCAAAAAAAAAAAGAATTCTTTACATATTAAAAATATGAGCCCTTAATCTATGATACATGTGGCAAATACTTTATTTTCTGGTTTATCAGTTGTCTTTTGACTTGGTATTTTTTTTAACTTCCAAGCTTTCTGTTGAGTTTTTTATTTCTGTTATTATTATTATTCGAGTCAGGATCTTACTGTCGTCCAGGCTGGAGTGCAGTGGCATGATTATGGCTCACCATGGCCTTGAACTCCTGGGCTCAAGGAGTCCTCCTACTTCAGCCTCCTGCATAGCTAGCACTAGAGGTTTTTGCACCACCAAGCCCAGCTAACGTAAAACATTTTTTTTTTGTAGAGACGAGGTCTTAACTATATTGCCTCACTGTTCTCAAACTGCTGGGCTCAAGCAGTCCTCTCATTTCGGCCTCCCAAAGTGCTAGATTGCAGGCATGAGCCACTGCTCCTGGCCATTATTTATTTATTTATTTATTTATTTATTTATTTATTTATTTATTTTTGAGTCGAGGTCTCACTCTTGCCTAAGCTGGAGTGCAGTGGCATGATCATGGCTCACTGTATCCTCTGCACTCAGGTAATCCTTCTGCCTCAGCCTCTTGAATAGCTGGGACTGCAGGCTCATGCCACCACACACAGCTAATTAAAAAAACTTTTTTTTTATAGAGCTGCGATCTTGTTATGTTGCCTAAACTAGTTGTGAACTCTCCTAAAGCTTAAGCGATTCTCTTGCCTTGGCCTCCCGAAGTGCTGGAATTACAGGTATGAGCCACCATACCCACCCTGGCCATTATTTTTAATTTTCAAGGTCCTTTGTTTTTAATTATTTCTTTTAAAAAATCGTGTTTTTTTTCTGTGAATGTAATATATATATATAATTATAATTATTTTTTTTTAATTTGAGGGTAGGCTGGTCTCAGTGGCTCAGCTTGTAATCCCAGCACTTTGGGAGGCTGAGGCAAGTGGATTGCCTGAGCCTGCAGGTTCGAGACCAGCCTGGGCAACTTGACGAGACCTTGTCTGTACAAGAAATACAAAAAACTAGCTGGGCGTGGTAGCACGTGCCTGTTGTAGTTCTGGCTACTTGGAAGGCTGAGGCGGAAGGATCGCTGGAGCCCAGCAGGTTGATGCTGGGGTGGCCGTGAGTGTGCCACTGCACTCCAGCCTGGGTGATGGAGTGAATTTGAGGGTAGTGTTAGTTTTTTTTTTTTTGAGCAGTAGTCTCACTCTGTCGCCCAGGCTGGAGTGCAGTGGCACGCTCACAGCCACCTCAGCATTGACCTGCTGGGATCAGGTGATCCTTCCACCTCAGCTGGAACTACAGATGTGCACTACTGTGCCCGGCTAATTTTTTGATTTATTGTAGAGATGAGGTCTCACCAAGCTGCCTGGGCTGTTCTCGAACCCTGGGGGCTCAGGCAGTCCTCTCGCCTTGGCCTCCCAAAGTGCTGCGATCATAGGCTTGAGCCACCGCGCCCAGCCTCTCTTTTTTAATTATAACGTTTGTATAACATAAAATTTGCCATTTTAACCATTTTTAGGTGTAAAGTTAGCCAGCAGCATTAAGTACACTCACATTGTCTTGTAACCATTACCATCATTCATCTCCAGAACTTTTTCGTCTTCCCAAACTGAAATTCTGTACCCATGAAGTAATAACTCCCTTCCCCTGCTCCCTGTTAGTTTTTAAAAATTGACAAATCTATATATAATTTTTGCTTTTACCTGTTTGTTTTGGTCTGGTTTTTGTCCGTAGAAGCCTATGATTCTTGGTTGTCTACTTATTTTAAGAATGACCACTAAGAAGCTGCTTGAAAACTCTGAACACATGGTGGGACATGTCAACTTTGGGGTGCAGTGTGTGCCATGCTAAGCCATTTTGTGGGGAATATCTGTATTCTTTTTTTGAGTTGGAGTCCCACTCTATCGCCCAGGCTGGAGTGCAGTGGTATGCTCACGGCCACCACAGTCTTGACCTGCTGGACTCAGACAATCCTTCCACCTCAGCCTTCCAAGAAGCTGGAATTACAGGTGTACGCCACCACGCCTGACTAATTTTTCTTGGTTTATGGTAGAGATGAGGTCTCTCCATCTCTCCAGGTTTTCCAGACTGGTCTCGAACCCCTGAGCTCAGGCAGTTCTCTCACTTTAGCCTCCCAAAGTGCTGGATTACAGGCGTGAGCCACTATGCCCGGCCAAATATCTATATTCTTTTGAATTTTCTTATAGACTAATCATATTCTCTATAGAAGAATCTTCCAGTCTTCTGCTTGGATGGATAAGACAGAGTGCTAGGGTTCTGGGAGATGAGTGGGAAAGAGTGTTTTTGAAGTCTTATATTCAATATATAATACTGTCTTCAAACTATGCCTTGAATTCCTCTGTAGACCATCCATTTTACCATTTCTGAAGGATAAACTTTCAATCTTGGGCAGAAGAGGGGCAGTTAAGGAGTGTTCTGGGGTCTAATTGCTTCTTAAATTTTAGAATACACTGTGGAGAAATTATTCATGCCTGTTTTATTGAGGCATCCCTGAATGTCACTATCCGTTGGTCTTTCCTTTTTGAATGCTCTGTTTTCCTCCAGGAACTGGTCCCCTCCTTGGGGTTCCAAGCCTTCCAGAAGCTGAGTGGGAAGGGGTTGGGGAGGAAATTCATTTTGTAAACTCACTTATCTTCCTAGTATCCCTTTGTTGACAGCCGCACACATGTACCCAAGCATTCTGGTTCATCCTCCCTAGAAAGTGAAACTGGTTATTCACCAGAGTAGGAGAAGGGATCGAGGGGTGTAACTTCTTATTCAGACTTTGATCCAGCCCTTCCTTGTTTAGCTCCACCTATACTCCTGGACTGCGAGGTATTTGTTGCCTCCAGTTCTGAGCCTTTCTGAGGTCCTGCAGCTTGCTTCTTGGCCTCCCCTGCTGCTGGCTTAGATTTCAGCTCTTTTGGCCTGCTGGATCTCTTATCACTCATTTACCTGCTTGCTTCTTTCAAACGTGTTATTGCTCTTTTCTCCTCTTTCATTGTTTTTGATTTTAAAGGTTTTTGACTTTAAAAAATCTGATTTCTCTCACCTCAGTGGAATTTGGAGAGGGAACTGAGGTAAATGTGTTCATTCCTCTTTTTTTTTTTCCAGAGAAAATTTATGCATAGAAAGGTAATATACAGCTTTTCTTAGTAGATTGTTAGCAAGCTGAAATTCGAATATTGGTTTCTGATTCATAGTCTAGTATTTCTTCTACTCCCTACCTGCAGTGACTGATGCCTTTCTATCTAGACTGAAGAGCTCTCAGTAACATTAGGTCTTATTACAAAGGAAGACCCCCAAAAACCAGGAATTATCTTTTGGAGGGCAGTCCCCTTCTAGTATAGGCTTCTCCCTCAAGGTAAGTGTTCTAGGAGCCCATCAGCATCAGCATATCAGCTAGCATTGTTGTGAGAGGCTGTGTTTGGCTTTAGTGAATTTTTTTTTTTGGCGGGGGGGGAGATTCCTTCAATGCATTTCCCCATTTCATGATGAGTAATTTACGAGCACACTTGCCCACACTGGGCTGAGTGTTCAGCAGTTTTTGACCAAAAATGGCATGACCTCTGTGCCTCACCCTCCCTATTCACTTGATCTTGCCTTGAGTGATATTTTTTTTGTTTCCTTGGATGAAAAAAGTCCTCAAAGGGAAATGTTTTGCCGAGGTGGAAGAGGTGAAACCAAAAACGGCAGAAGCACAAAAAGTCATCAAAATTGATGAGTTCAAAAACTATTTTGGGCAGTGGAAAAAGCATCTCAATAGGTGTTTTGCATCAAATGGACAGTACTTTGAAGGTGACTGAAGTATGAACATGTAAGAATAAATATACAATTTTTTATAAATAAATTTCCCCTTTTTTGAGCCCCCCCTCGTAAATCCTGAGGGGAAGCCACATTTGATCTTGACTGCCATTTGTTTCCATCTACCATCTCTATCAGTGTGCTCCTGAAGCTCTCTATATAATCTATATATAATGTGCATGCTTGTTTTCGTTCTTTTTTCTTACATGCACTTGAGCTCCAGAAACATACCTGGGAGAGTCCTGCCCTTGCATAGTTACTGCGTCTTTGCCTGGCAACAGAGGAACCTGGTGTTTCTCTTGATATACTGATATCACATGTATTTATTGAATACCTACCTGTGGGTGACTATACAGAGCAAAAGTACTTGCTCTTCCTTTTAACAACTTGCTGTATGCACTTTGGAAGATGGAGGTGAGAGGATTGCCTGGGCCCAGAGGTTTAAGATCAGCCCAGGCAACTTGGCAAGACTTGTCTCTACAATAAATCAAAAAATTAGCTGGGTGTGTTGGCAGGTGCCTGTGGTTCCAGCTACTTGGAAGGCTGAGGCAGAAGGATTACACCGAGCCCAGCAAGTCAAGGCCACAGTGGTTGTGAGTGTGCCATTGCACTCCAGCCTGGGCAACAGATTGAGACTTCGACTCAGAACAAAACAAAACAAAATTTGCTGTATGAAACAAATTGTTTTGCTATTAGCAAATTATAAATAAATGGATATGGAATTAGTCTTAAGGTATTTGGTTTCCTCTTCCTTCCATTCTTCTTTTTTCAATGAGAGCACACAAAATTTGGGTGACTTTTTTTTTTTTTTTTTTTGAGTTAGGGTCTGATTCTGTCACTCAGGCTGGAGTGTGTGGCATGAACATGGCTTACTGCAACTTTGAACCCTAGGCTTAAGCGATCTTCCCACTTCAGCCCCCCCTCCCCAAAGTAGCTTGGACTACAGGTGCACGCTGCGATGCCCAGCTAATTTTTTTATTTTTTGTAGAGCTGGGTTCTTACCATGTGGCCCAGGGTGGTCTCAAACTCCTGGGCTTAGGTGATACTGCATACTGGGAAGTGGTTCTTGAAAGTTACTTCTGTCAGAGGCAGGTGTACAGCAAATGGGGTCTTGTTAGAGCAATTGTGTCTTACCTCCTCCCCAACTTTCATTGTGATGAAAACCTTGATCAGGTAGGATTTCATTATGCTTGATAGTCTAAAGTATATATACTCTTTTTTCTATGTGTCTTCATGAGCTTATTTTTAGATAGAAATGTAACTTTTCTTTTTATTTTCACAGCTGTATCCAGATATCATTATGCATCAGTAAAATGAAAAAGCAGAGGAAAATTCTATGGAGGAAAGGAATCCACTTAGCCTTTTCTGAGAAATGGAATACTGGGTTTGGAGGCTTTAAGAAGTTCTATTTTCACCAACACTTGTGCATTCTAAAAGCTAAGCTAGGAAGGCCAACTACTTGGAATAAACAGTTGAGGCATTTCCGGTGTAGAAACAAGGCCCTTCAAGTCCAGAAAACATGGATCCATGATGAACCCCTTTGTGCTCAGACTAAGTTCGATGTGGCTACTCAAAACGCTAGTCCTTTGTCCTCTAAAGTGAAAAGAAAGGACACTAAACATTTCACTTCTTCCTCAAGGAATCTCCTGAAGCTCCAAGCAGAGAAGTTGCTGTCATCAGCAAGGAACTCTGACCATGAATACTGCAGAGAGAAAAGTCTCTTGAAGGCAGTTGCTGACTTTCCAGCAAATAGTGTTTTAGGTCAGACCAACGGTCACAAACCTAGGACAGAGCCACAAGTTTCTGACTTTCCCATGAAGTTCAATGGGGAGAGCCAAAGTCCAGGTGATAGTGGCACAATTGTGGTCACTTTGAGCAACCATAAGAGAAAGCGCTTTTGTTATGGCTGCTACCACGGGCCGGAGTGCCACAGGAGTGGGGGACCCCTAATTTCAAGAAAGTTCCAACTTAACCAACATAGAAGAATAAAAGTATCTCCTCTTAGGATGTATGAGAAATTATCCATGATTAGATTTCGGTACAGGATTCTCAGATCCCAGCACTTCAGAACAAAAAGCAAAGTTTGTAAGCTAAGAAAAGCCCAGCGAAGCTGGGTACAGAAGGTCACTGGGGACCATCAAGAGACTCTTAAGGAGAACGTCAGCGAGGGTGGCAGTGGCAGCGCATTTCCTCCCCCAGAACCTAAAGACTCTTCTTGTTGGCATCAGCCGTGCTTTCCAGATATGGACAGCAATGCTGTGGTGAAGGGAAAGAACTCTCATATGCCTGATGGCCATACTAAAGGAAGCCCTTTCTTGGGCAAGGAGCCTAGTTTAGATGAAGCATTCCCTGACCAACAGAATGGCAGAGCCACATATGCCTGGGACCAGTCACCCTGTTCCTCTCCTAAGTGGGAGTGTACAGAGCTGATTCGTGACATCCCCTTATCAGAACATAATTCTGGTAACATGTTCAGCTCAGAAACTGAAAGAGAAACTATGACTCTGGGTCAGGAAAATCGGACAAGTACTGTCAGTGATGACAGAGTAAAACTGTCAGTGTCTGGAGTAGGTAAACCTGTAAGTAGTGTGGATGGGCCTGTGTCCGAAGAAACTGTTCAAAATGAGAACTCATACCAGATGGAGGAGGATGGATCTCTCAAGCAGAACATTCTTAGTTCTAAGTTGCTGGACCACCCTTACTGTAAAAGTCCACTGGAGGCTCCTCTGGTGTGCAGTGAAGTCAAACTAGAAAATGAAGCAGGAGGTGGAAAGAACAGTGAAAAAGCATCTCCAGTGGATGATGAGCAACTGTCAATCTGTCTTTCTGGTATGCACTCCTCCTTTGTTCTCCCCCATACTCCAACCCACAAGTATTGTCCTTTATCCTTTCTAGGAGAGTCCTTTTTTTTTTTCTTCATTTTTATTGTAGAGATGAGGTCTTGCCAAGTTGCCCGGGTCGGTCTCAATCTCATGGGCTCAGGCAGTCCTCTCGCCTTGGCCTTCCAAAGTGCTGGGATTTATAGGCGTGAGCCACCGCACCTGGCTAGGAGTCCTATTTTTTCCTCCCACACATGAATTTCTCTTAAAGTAGTTAGACATTTTTCTTGAGGCATTTTATAGTGCTGCTGCATTATGTAGATGTTCCATAATTTAATTAGTCCTCAGTTGATTGAGGGACACTTGCATTGATCAAATTGTTTCTTCTATAAGGTAGTATGCAATGAAATTATTTCTTTATACTTATACAATTTGTTACTTTAAGCCAGATTCCTGTTATTAGAATTGTCAGTGAAAGAATATTCACACTTAAAAAAACCAGACAGAATATTCACACTTAAGATTTTAAGAGAATTGTTAAATTATCTTCCCAAAATGTTGAAAGTTACTTGTTATACCTTGCTAGTCTTCTAGATCACATGAGAGTTTTGATTTGGATTCTTGAGCTTTAAATGTGAACATCTTTTTTGTATCTATTGGTCATTTTGTGTGTGTGTGCATGGTTTTCCTTTGCCTATTTTTCAGGTAGATTGTTTTTGTTTTATTTATTTAATATATGAGAAGCTCCTAAGTACCAGTCACTGTGCTGGTTCCAAAGAATGTAGCAACAAACAGGATATACTCCCTTCAGGGACCTCAGCATTGTTCTAGTTGTAAAGATGTTAAGATAATTACAAATTGTAAATATCACAAGAATTGTCTCTCACAAAAGGCAAAGCCTTCAGTACCCCCGAATTGTTTATTATATTTTGCTTAACAGAAATGTTCAGTTCTTTTTGTTAATTTTTTAATGAGATGAGGTCTCACTATGTTGTCCAGGCTGGTCTCAAACTCCTGGACTCGTGCAATCCTTTCTAAGTACTGGGATTACAGGAATGCGCCATCACACCTGGCTAGAAGTTTTCAGTTCTTACACAGTAAAATTTATCTGTCTTTGACTTTATGGCTTTAGTTTTTATGTCATGCTTTAAAAAACCCTCTCTTGTCAAAATCTACCCCATGAAGTAAGTTCATATAAACATTTTGGAAGACAGTTTGGTAGTATTAACTGTGGCACCTTCAGGCAGTGGTAAACAGTGCAACTGTTTAAGAATAAATTGGAGGCCGGGCGTGGTGGCTCATACCTATAGTCCCAGCACTTTGGGAGGCGGAGGTGAGAGGATTGCCTGAGCTCTGGGTTTGAGACCAGCCCGGGCAACTTGACGTGACCTTATCTTTACATAAATAAAAAAATTAGCTGGGCATGGTGAGGCTGAGGTGGAAGGATCACCGTAACCCAGCAGGTCGAGGCTGCAGTGGCCGTGAGCATGCCACTGCACTCCAACCTGGGCGACAGAGTGAGACTCCAACTCAAAAAAAAGAAAAAGAATACACTGGATCTACATTTTGATACTGAAAGATGTCTAAAGTGAAAACAGCAAGTTGCAAACTGGTATAATATCATTTTATTTAAAATATATATATACACTTACATAGAATGAGCATGTATATACATGTGTGTTTTTATAGGACGTATTCAGACAGATGTATCATTGTTATAAATGGCTTTTTGGGGGGAGTCAGGAGGGCTACTTCTTGGTAGTTTGAACAATTCTGAGCACTTTCTCTTTCCAGCCTTTTAGTATGTATAAGAAGTTTTTCTCACAAAGAGGCAAAGTACAGAAATACAGTATATCTTTTTTTTTTTTTTTTTTTTGAGTCAGCCTCTTATTCTGACAACCAGGCTGAAGTGCAGTTGTGTGATCATGGTTATTGCAGCCTCGAACTGCTGGGCTCAGTATCCCGAGTAGCTGGGACTACAGGCACGTGCCACCATAGCTAATTTTTTTTTTTAATTGTAGAGACAAGGTGTTGCTATGTTGCCCAGGCTGGTCTTGAACTTCTGGGCTCAAGCAATCTTCCTGCCTCGGCCTCCCAGAGTGCTAGGATTACAGGTGTGAGCTACCACAGAAACATAGTAAATATTTTTTAAATGATTTTTATTATTTAGACTGTCCTAGAATAAAAGACAGATTTCCCTAATAAGAGGTTAGTAAAACCATGGTGCTTAAACCTGAAAAAATTAACATTTACCTACAAATGCCAGTTAACTTTTATAGATATAACACTTCAAAATATAATTGATAAATTGAATATGGCACGTAGTAAGACTGGAACATGATCTGAGGAAGTAGGGATTCTTACAAATTTACATTTGACGAGCTGTAATGTAATACGCTATTTTAATATGTTAAAGAAAAAAACCATGGCATCTCAGCAAGTGCTGAAAATCTGTTAATAAAACCCAGCTTTTTTAGAAAAAGAAAAAAAACCCCTCGGCTTCCCTTTGTATAAATGTCTTAGAAAACTAGGAATAAAGGAAACTTCCTTCACTTGGTAAAGAACATCTATCAGAAACCAGTAGCAGTTCCAGGTTTAAGAGGATGAAGTAAATTCATGGAATCCCTTCTCCTGACAAATCCACAAGAATCGTGAAAAATATATTAGAAACACATCTGTATCTTTAGAATCAAAAACAAGGAGGAGAGCATTTTGGTGGATCAGAAACTGAGAAACTTCTGTAAGGCAGAAAGTAGAGGAAGGTCCAGAGGGACAGAAGAAAGATTAGTGCAGAGAAATGATGAGACACTGAGAGTATCCATTCCTGGAGATGGTGGAAGTGAAGAGGAAAGGGAAGACCAATGGCAAAAGACTGAGCAGTTAAGGACTCTCTCCCTGCTGTGCCACATGTCAGCAAAGAAGATATCTGCTAGCAAGCCAAAATTCTAAGAACAAGAAACAGGACACCAACCCTCCCCACCTGTAGCACCTGGCAAGAATGAGGAACATCCATTTCCAGAAGAACAGTTGCTGGGGTCCTAAGCATCCCTCCTTTCACTGAAGATAGTTCAAGGCAGAGGAGCAGCAGCTGCCCATCACAGCCCTCTCCCCCTTCCCCAGCAAGTTACTCAAGTAGAGATGAACTCACAATCTCTCACCATCAGCTGAGAAAAGTCACAATCTCTCACCATCAGCTGAGAAAAGTCAACACAATGAAAGACAAATTCAACAAATAAAAGAACTAAGCCTGAGTGCTCAGAATTAATAAAACAGAGTAGGACTCAGTATAGGGCAATCAGTACATACAGTAGATGCTTCTTAACTGACTTCTACAGCATTGATCAACATTGAGTTCTGTGGTATGCTGAATGATGGCTCATCTCTTAATATAACTGCACATTATCTCTTTTCATTTAATTTATATATATAAGTGTGAAAAGAAAGTTATGCCCTTGAAAACCAAGTTGAATGCTTTGTAATGATAATGTGTTGGTACAAAAAGTTAATAACTGATTGTTGCTTGTAGAAGACAACCTTAAGAGACGTGAGGGACTATATGAAAATCTAGGATTTTGTACTGAGTCTAACTTTGCAACTAACTAAATTCCTCACTTTGAAGAACCAAAAATTCTGGCCTCCATCTCTTGGGTGTGCCAGGAAATAATGGAAGGGAAACTCAAGAAATAAAAGATATTTTCCAGCCATTTGCCTTTCTAGACTCTTTGAGTTATGGCTGTTGCCATGTTTCCTGGCTTTGGCCCCCTTTTCTACCTTGGGGAGGTGGATCTCCTCTTTCTCACTCTCTCTTTCTAATTTACTTTCTAAATAAACTATATTTTCTAATCTAAAAAAAAAAAAAGATATTTGATATTTTCCAGAGCTGAAAGAAAGGTATGAGTCAAATTAGAAAGGCTTAGTAAGTTCCAATCAGGAGGATCGCTTAAGCTCAGGAGTTTGAGACCAGAAGTAACACAGTGCTTAAAAAAAAAAAAAAACTGAGCATGGTGGTATGCCTGTAGTTCCAGGTGAAGCAGAAGGATCACCTGAGCCCGGAGGTCAAGCCTGTGGTGAGCTGTGATCACACCACTGCAGTCTAGCCTGGATGACAGTGAGACCCTGACTCTAAATAAATAAATAAATACAGTATATTATTTAAAAAATTTTTTTTAGTTGACAAAAATTATATACATTTATGGAGTACAGTGTGATGTTTTGGTGTATGTACATTTTGAAATGATTAAATCAAGCTAATCAACATATCCATCACTCACATTTTCTTACTTTCTTGTGATGAGAACATTTAAAATCTGTTTTTATCAATTTTCTTTTTTCTTTTTGAGTTGGATCTCACTCTGTTGCCCAGGCTGAAGTGCCACGCTATGCTGACAGCCACCGCAGCCTCCACCTGCTGGGCTCGGGTGATCCTTCTGCCTCAGCCTTCCAAGTAGCTGGAACTACAGGCACTTGCCACCACACTCGACTAATTTTTTGATTTATTGTAGTGATAGAGATAAGGTCTTGCCAAGTTGCCTAGGCTGATCTTGAACCCTTGCACTTAGGCAGCCCTCTCACCTCGGCCTCCCAAACTGCTGAGATTATAGGCGAGAGCCACCACGACCAGCCTTCTCATCAGTTTTCAATCATGCCTGTAATCCCAGCATTTTGGGAGGCTGAAGCAAGAGCATTGCCTGAGTCCAGGGGTTCAAGACCAGCCTGGGCAACTTGGTGAGACCTTGTCTCCACAATGAATAAAAAAATTAACCGGGCATGGTGGTGCATGCCTGTAGTACCAGCTGCTTGGAAGACCAAGGTAGAAGGATCGTCTGAACCCAGCAGGTCCAGACTATGGTGGCCGTGAGTGTGCCACGTCACTCCAGCCAGGCAACAGAGACTCCAACTCAAAAAAAAAAAAAAAAAAATACATAGTACATTATTATTAACTGTAGTTACCAGACTATACTCTAGATCTCCAGAGTTTATTCCTCCTGTTTAACTGAATCTACCTTTTGATCAACATGACCCAGTTCCCCCCGTTCCTGTCTTTTTTCTACTTCTTTGAGTTTGGCTTTTTAAAAAATTCCACATATAAGTGAGATCATGCATTGTTTTTCTGTGTCTGGCTTATTTCACATAATTGTTCACCTATGTTGCAAGTGACAGGGTTTTTTGTTTTGTTTTTTTCTTTGAGTTGGAGTCTCATTCTGTCACCCAGGCTGGAGTGTGGTGGCACACTCACAGCCACTGCAGCCTCAACCTACTGGGCTCAGGCAATCCTTCCGCCTCAGCCTTCCAAGCTGGAACTATAGGCATGCACCATCACACCCAGTTAATTCTTTGGTTTATTGTAGAGACAAGATCTTGCCGAGTTGCCCAGGCTGGTCTCGAACTTGTGGGCTCAGGCGGTCCCCTCACCTCGGCCTCCCAAAATGCTGGGATTATAGGCTTGAGCCACCGCACCCGGCCAAGATCATTTTTATAATCTTATATTCATAAGAAATTGTATACATGATGGAAAACTCAGAAAATATGCCAAATGGATTCTATAAACATTAAAATCAGTTTTTTGGGTTTTTTTTTTTTTTTGAGACATAGTCTTACTCTGAGACTACAGTGCAGTGGCACAATCATGGCTTATCCACAGCCTTGACTTCCTGGGCTCAGTCCATCTTCCCACCTCAGCCTCCTGAGTAACTGGGACTACAGGTGTGCACCACCACACGCAGCTGATTATTTTGTGTCACGACAAGGTCTCACTATGTTTCCCAGGCTGATCTTGAACTCCTGGGCTCAAGCGATCCTTCTGCTTTAGCCTCCCAAAGTGCTGGGATTACAGGCATGGGCTAGTACACCTGGCAAACATTAAAATTTTGTATATGTGTATAGCAAAAGTCATAAAAACATAAGAGGTTTAGATATGCATGCCCATTCACCCAGAAATTTTACTTTTAACAAGTGTGTAAGTATAGCTCAAAGGTTTTGTCACATTATTTATTTATTTATTTTTTGAGTTGGAATCTCATTCTGTCGCCCATGCTGGAAGGCAGCGGCATGCTCACGGCCACCACAACCTTGACCTGCTAGGCTCAGGCGATCCTTCGCCTCAGCCTTCCAAGTAGCTGGAACTACAGACACATGCCACCACGCCTGGCTAATTTTTGTGATTTCAGGTTGCCCAGTCTGGCCTCAAACCTCCGGGCTCAGGCAGTCCTCTCGCCTTGGCCTCCCAAAGTGCTGGGATTACAGGCTGAGCCACCACACCTGGCCTGTATTTCTTACTTTGGAGGTGGCATAGCATAATAATCAACAACCCAGTTTCTATAGTCACATGACCAACAGTCAGCAATCTTAGTTCTATCATCTGCTAATTAAATGTTGCTGGAGAGGCTGGACATGGTGACTCACGCCTGTAATCCCACAACTTTGGTTCAAGACCAGCCAGGCAACTCAGTAAGACCTCGTCTCTACAATAAACCAAAAAATTAACCAGGTGTGGTGGCACACACCTGTAGTTCCAGCTACTTGGAAGACTGAGGTGGAAGGATTGCCTGAGCCCAGCAGGTCAAGGCTGTGGTGGCCATGAGTGTACCATTGTACTCCAACCTGGGTGACAATGGGACTCCAACTCAAAAAAAAAAATGTTGGGGAGGCTCTAAAGCAGGAATAATATCTTCACACACAAGGAAGCTATAAGGATGAAGTGAGGTATGCTAGTGCTTGCTTTCTGATAAGGGTTTTTAAAATTGTTTTACTTCTTGATGAGATGATAATGTGTATCAGTGAGACATTGTCATCTAGGGCTCTCCTTGAAAATCCTTGAAGGGCCTTTCTCCTCTTTAAGGAATCTATGTTTATTATCTGAAAATAAAAAAGAAGATAAGACAAAAATATATAGAAACTTAATGTAGAAATAACACTTAACAAGAGCACTTCTTTTCTATGATACTAGTTTGAAATTGGGGTCTACGTCCCATTGTTGGAGGAGACTGCTTTCTTATTTAAGGAGTCTCAATGAAGGTGGTAGGGCCTAAAGTTTAATTTTTTGTTATTGTCAGGGGCATTATTTTTCTATAAAATTTGTTCCTCAAATGTTGGAATTTCTTATTTTCCACTGCACCCATTCTCCCATATGTGACACAAGGCTGTGCTTAGATAATTGTAAGATACGATACAGTAAACACTAGAGGCAAATATATGTTCTGTTTCTAGTTTGTTCATTTTTGTTTGTTTTTTTGAATCCGGGTCTCACTATCACCCAGGCTGGAGTGCAGTGGCACTATCACAGGGCTCACTGCGGCCTCAAACTCCTAGTCTCAGGTAATCCTTTTGCCTCAGGCTACTGAGTTGCTGGAACTACAGGTGCGCCACCACAGCCAGGTTATTTTTTTAATTTTTTGTAGAGAACAGGTCTTGTTAGGTTGCCTAGGCTGGTCTCGAATTCCTGGGCTCAAGCAGTCCTTCTGCCTCATCTCCCAGTGTGCTGAGATTCCAAGCTTGAGCTACTGTGGCTGGCCCTGTTTCTAGTTTAGAAGCCCCAAATCTTTATCTCCTACCCGATTAAGTTGGAGCATGGGACTGCCAGGTATAAGTAAGGACCTCTTTCCTATTTACTGTACCCTCACTTTTGCTTATATCTTAAGCCTTTCAAATCGGGAGCCATTCTGGTGGGAGATTACAGGAGGAAAATAGGTTTTCTACTTCTTTGTCTACTCCCCATATAAAACAGAGCACTCCATTCCCAGGACACTTGTGATCTTTCCTGCCCATTTTGTATTGGTACATAACAGAGGTCATTCTTGGAGTTACAAAGAGAGCTAGGTAAGGATATTTGGCTAACAGCCCTCATTTTTCCCAACTTAACTCAGTAGTCTTAACTGTCAGACTGATTGTTAAGCTCGGCTATTGCCTTTCCCATTCAGCATCAGTGAACAGCCTAAGTCATGTCTGTACTTTTGTGAGCTTCTAAGAAATGCCTCAGCTTTTTTGTATTTATTTATTTATTTATTGAGTCAGAGTCTCACTCTGTCATCCAGGCTGCAGTGCGGTGGCACATTGATGGCTACTGCAACCTCGACTTGCTGAGCTCAGGCAATCCTTCTGCCTCAGCCTTCCAAGTAGCTGAACTATAGGCTTGTGCCACATCTGGCTAATTTTTGTATTTAATGTAGAGACACGGTCTCACCAAGTTGCCCTGGCTGGTCTTGAACCCCGGACTCAGGCAATCCTCTTGCCTCCCCCTCCCAAAGTGCCAGGATTATAGGAATGAGCCACCATGCCAGGCACAGCTTGTTTGCATTTACTTAGAAATAATGTACTTGTTTTATTTCCCAGGGCCTTTATAGGTATGTTCCTTCAGTGGGTTCTCCTTCAAGCCATTAAATGCATATATATATTACTTAAATTGACCTGAAGACTCTCCTATAATCTGGCAAAAACGTCAACCTTGAAGTTCTATGTCCTATTTTGGGAGACTGAGGTGGGAAGATTGCTTGAGTGCAGGAGTCTGAGGCCGCAAGTGAGCTATAGTCACCCTACTGCACTCCAGCCTGGGTAATAGATGGAGACTGCATCTCTTAAAAAAAAAAAAATTATGTTTCCCATCTTAAAATATGCCTTATTAATGGTTATCCAGTTAAGCTCACCACACAAGGTTATTTAATGTCATAAGTATAACAACACTTTCACATTGTATGGTATTGTTCCTTGCTAATATTAACTTTCACACCCTTAACCAAATAATAAAGTGGCAATGATTTCACCAGTTAAGTCTTTCTAATTATGATTTTTAAGACGTAATTCCTGCCGGGTACGGTATAATCCCAGCACCTTGGGAGGTGGAGGTGAGAGGATTGCCTGAAGTTCAGGGGTTTGAGACCAACCTGAGGAACTTGGTGAGACCTCATCTCTACAATAAATCAAAAAATTAGCCAGGTGTGGTGGCTCATACCTGTACTTGGAAAGCATTCCAGCTACTTGGAAGGCTGAGGCGGAAGGCTCTCCTGAGCCCAGCAGGTTGAGGCTGTGGTGGCCGTGAGCGTGCCACTGCACTTCAGCCTGAGCAACAGAATAAGACTCCCACTCAAAAGAAAGGAAGAAAGAATTCCTGCTGGGCGCAGTGACTCTCACCTGTAATCTCCGCATTTGGGGAGGCTGAGACAAGAGGATTGCCTGAGTCCAGGGGTTCGAGATCAGCCTGGGCAACTTGGCGAGACCTCATCTCTACAATACATTTTTTAAAAAAAGGTAGCCAGGTGTGGTATGTGCTTGTAGTCCCAGCTACTTGGAAGGCTAAGGCAGAAGGATCTCTTGAGCAGGTCGAGGCTGCTGTGGCCGTGAGTGTGACATTACACTCCAGCTTGGGTGACAGAGTGAGACTCCTCAAAAAAAAAAAAAATTCTGTTAACTAGAAGGATAGAAACATTTGGCCAAGTGAATAAGCCCTTTAGATTTCACTCTTTAGGAGATAAGATTCTTCTCCAAAGTTAAACTATGGAAAGATGTCAGTATTAGCCAGGCCTGGTGGCTCATACTATAATCCTGGCACTTTGGGTGGTGGAAGCAAGAGGATTGTCTGTGCTCAGGGGTTCTACCAGCCTGAGCAACATGGTGAGACCTCGCCTCTACAATAAGTCAAAAAATCAGCCGGGTGTGGTGGCACTTGCCTATGGTTCTAGCTACTTGGACAGCTGAGGTGGAAGGACTGCCTGAGCCCAGTAGGTCGAGGCTGCGGTGGCCGTGAGCAGTGCCACTACACTACAGCCTGGGCCACAGAGTGAGAGTCAGACTCACAAATAAAAAAGAAAGATGGCAGTTCTTAGTTGTAGCTATCCATTCCCTCTTTTTTTTTTTTTTTTAATTCAGAATCTCACTGTCAAAGTGTTGGGGAAATTGAGTGGTGGAAATGATTTGTTTTTCCATTTTAATATTTTTTCTTCCTTTACTTAAGGATTCCTGGATGAGGTTATGAAGAAGTATGGCAGTTTGGTTCCACTCAGTGAAAAAGATGTCCTTGGACGATTAAAAGATGTCTTTAATGAAGACTTTTCTAATAGGTATGTAAGTGATGTTAAAGTTAAGCCCTTGAAAATAAACTTGTTGGTATATATGACTTTTCTTTTGGGGAAAAAAAGATACTTAGCAGTAAACTGAGTGGAACTCATGTTTTTTACCTTTTTTAAAATCTTTCTGTTTCAGAAAACCATTTATCAATAGGGAAATAACAAACTATCGGGCCAAACATCAAAAATGCAACTTCCGCATTTTCTACAATAAGCATATGCTGGATATGGATGACCTGGCCACCCTAGATGGCCAGAACTGGCTGAATGACCAGGTTAGTGTATTGTAGGTGCTTAGTGTGGAAAAGTTGCAGAAAATGTTGGTCAATAAAATAGAGTTATAATCTCTGAATTTTATCTTTTGGAATCAAGTATTCTTTATTCCTTACTGACGTTACTAACCCTAGGACCCAGAAAGTTTGATTACTGTTAGCAGTGTCAATATATTATTCATTCTGATTGGGATGTTCTGAATTGTTTAGGGTTAGTAAGCTGGTTTTATGTTGATTTTTATAGGTCATTAATATGTATGGCGAGTTGATAATGGATGCAGTCCCAGACAAAGTAAGTGAAAACTTCCTCTTCTTTAGGAAAGTCCTTGTGTATTAAAAGTAGTCGTTTTTTTGTTTTTCAACTTTGTTTGTTGTAATATTTGATATACCTAACATTTATTTATTTATTTATTTGGAGTCGGAATTTCACTCTTTCACCCAGGCAGTGGCATGCTCGCAGCTACTACAGTCTTGACCTGCTGGGCTCAGCCAATCCTTCCGCCTTCCAAGTAGCTGGAACCACAGGCACGTGCCACCATGCCCAGTGAATTTTTCTTAGTTTATTGTAGAGATGAGATCTTGCCAAGTTGCCTAGGCTGGTCTTGAACCCATGGGCTCAGGCAGTCCTCTCACCTCTGCTTCCCAAAATGCTGGGATTACAGGCGTGAGCCACTGTGCCCAGCTTGATATACCTAACATTTTTCATGGAGAAATCTTTGCTACTCAGTTGAAATACTAACTCAACACTCATAAACTCTAAATTCTCTTAAGAGCTTAGTTACATATTAAGAGTATTTTTTAACTTAATATATTAATTTTTCTTAGTACTCAAATGCCTGATGGGCAGCAAAAATTCCCAAGTCTTTATAAAACTTTCATAAATCTAATAAATTATAGAGATAAATATGGGTAAATTTCAGATTCTGATACTGTTTATGAATGTAGAAAAATGTTTTATAACTTTCCACTTAAAATCACATATCTGTCATACATTATAAACTGGAATCATGAGGTTAATCTGCCAAATTCTCTATTATGTCAGATTTTCTTAACCATCAGAAAATTTTAAAATCTAAACACATACAATTTTTAAAACATAAAATATTAATTTCAAGGGTTTGATTTACCCTTCACTGTCTCTACATTTAATTTTTTTTTAGATTAGAACATATAGTTTATTTAAAAGTAAATTAGAGAGAGAGAAAGAGAAGATTCACCTCCCCAAGGTGGGGGAGGGGGCCAAAGCCAGAAAGCATGGCAATAGCCATAGTTCACAGAGCACATAGCTACACCAGAGTCTAGCAAGGCAATGGCATCTGCATTTAATTTTAAACCTTCATGGCGTTAAAAGAACACTGTGTCTTTTTGGTAGCTCAAGCTTTTAATTCCAACTACACGAGAGGTTGAGATGAGAGGATTGCTTAAAGCCAGGAATTGGGGACCAGCCTGAGCAACATATAGGCCCTGTCTCTTAAGAAAGGATCAAAAAAAAAGAAGAAAGAATAAAAGGATACTTACTAAGTGGTTCTCAAAGTGTGGTCCCTAGACCAGCAGCATCAGTATCACCTGAGAACTTACTGTAAATGCACATTCTCTCTCTAGGCCAGATGTGGTAGCTCATGCCTATAATCCCAGCACTTTGGGAGGTCCAGATGAGAGGATTGCCTGAGCCCACGGGTTTGAGACCAGCCTGGGCAACTTGGTGAGACCTCGCCTCTACAATAAATCAAAAATTAGCTGGGTTTGGTGGCGTATGCCTGTAGTTTCAGCTACTTGGAAGGCTGAGGCAGAAGGATTGTCTGAGCCAAGCAGGTTGAGGCTGCAGTGGCTGTCAGTGTGCCACTACACTCCAACCTGGGCAACAGAATGAGACTCCAACTCAAAAAAAAAAAAAAGCAAATTCTCAGACCCCAACCCAGACCTACTGAATCATAAACTGGAGGTGGGGCCCATTAATCAAATTTTATAAACCTTCCAGATGATTCTGATATATAAATAAGGTAATCGTTACCTTATTTTTTCATAGCCTCTTTCAACTTTATCATCTGATTTGGAGAGATTTGTCAGGTTGCTTCTCTTCTTGATTGAATTCAGGTAATCTGTTTACTGCCCCATTCTAGTTCTTACTATAGGCCGCAGCTATAAACTCATTCCAGTAAAAATTTGGAACAGAATCTTCTATAAACCATGTAATATATTTTCTGTATTTTGATCATTATGTTTTTTGGGGGGGTGGTTATTTATTTATTTTTTAAAAAGTATTTATTGTAGAGACAAAGTCTTGCCAAGTTGCCCAGGCTGGTCTTGAGCCCTTGGGCTCAGGGAGTCCTCTCGCCTCTGCTTCCCAAAGTGTTGGGATTATAGGTGTGAGCCTCTGTGCCCTGATCATTATTTTTTAAGAAGAAACATTTTACTGGGCATGGTGGCTCATCTGTAATCCCAGCACTTTTTTGGAGGGCAGAAGTGATAGGATTACCTGAGCTCAGGAGTTCAAGACCAGCCTCAGAAACGTGGTGAGACCTTGTCTCTACAATTAAAAAAAAAAAAAAAAAAAAAAAAATATATATATATATATATATATATATATTTGATGGGCATGGTGGCAAATGCCTGTGGTTCCAGCGACGTGGAAGGCTGAGGTGGAAGGATCACCTGAGCCCAGAAAGTTGAGGCTGCAGTGGCTGTGAACGTGTCACTGCACTCCAGCCTGGGTGACAGAGTGAGACACCAACTCAAAAAAAAAAAAAAAGTTTCCTTCCCATTTGCCTATGTTATATTCCGGAATTTTATTATTTTTATTTTTATTTTTTTTGAGTTGGAGTCTCACTCAGTTGCCCAGGCTAGAGTGCAGAGGCACGCTCATAGCCACCGCAGCCTCAACCTCAACCTGCTGGGCTCAGGTGATCCTTCCACCTCAATCTTCCAAGTAGCTGAAACTACAGGTGCATGCCACCATGCCTGGCTAATTTTTGCTTTATTGTAGAGTTGAGGTCTCACCAGGTTGCCCGGGCTGGTCTCAAACTTGTGGACTCAGGCAATCCTCTCACCTCTGCTTCCCAAAGTGCTGGAATTATAGGCATGAGCCACCCTGCCTGGCCTATTCAGGCATTTTAAAATTTCCGTTTTCTTTGGAAATTCAGTTGGGACACAATATAATCTGGTTGCTTGTATTTGTTGTCTCTTCCAGGTTCATTTCTTCAACAGCTTTTTTCATAGACAGCTGGTAACCAAAGGATATAATGGAGTAAAAAGATGGACTAAAAAGGTATTCTCTTTTTTTCTGTTTTATTCTAAATTTGAAATGCAGATGATAAGCCACTTTAGGTGGAAGGATAAGAAATTTAATACCAATATGATGTTAATTAGAAACAGACTTTTTAATGTGACAGGTTTTAAAAATTGTTTCTTTTTTTAAAATTTTTTGAGTTGGTGTCTCCCTTTGTTGCCCAGGCTGGAGTGCTGTGGCACGCTCATGGCTACTGCAGCCTCAACCTCGACCTGCTGGACTCAGGTGATCCTTCTGCCTCAATACACTACCAGGCCTGGCTCTTTTTTTGGTTTGTTGTAGAGATGAGGTCTCACCAAGTTTCCCAGGCCTATCTTGAACCCCTGGGCCTAGGTAATCCCCTCACCTTGGCCTCCCAAAGTTCTGGAATTACAGGTGTGAGCCACTGCCCCAGCTAGCCAGATTGTTTATTTTAAATCTTTTTGTTTGAACTACCTTAATTTCCTCTTCGTCTCAGTTACAATGACTGAACAGAGGGATGATAGCACAAAGCAAGGCTGAGGCAGGAGGATCACTTGAGCTTAGGGATTTGAGGCCAGCATGGGTAATATAGCAAGACTTAGTCTCTAAAAAAATTTTTTTTTAATTCTGATCCATCAGGAAAAATAAATTTTATGTCACAATCTATACATGAAATCATATACATGTACATAACTGAAAGAATTCCAAAAAACCATATACCTAATTTACTATGTATGCTATACTCCATTTTCTGTTCTGTTCTATAGCTTTTGAATTATCATTATTATTGCTTTTTGAGTTGTGCCCAGGCTGGAGTACAGTGGTACGATCACAGCCCACCACAGCCTCTGCCTCCTGGACTCAGACAAATCTGCCCCAGCCTTCCAAGTAACTAGGACTACAGACATGCATGACCTTGCCTGGCTAATTTTATCTATCTATCTATCTGTCTATCTATCTATCTATCTATCTATTTTTATCTATCTATCTAATTTTATCTATCTATCCATCCATCCATCTATCTATTCATCTATCTGTCTGTCTGTTTATCTATTTATCTGTTTATTTATTTATTTTGTAGAGATGAGGTCTCACTTGTGGCTTAGGCTGGTCTTGTACTCCTGGGTTCAAGCAGTCCTCCTGCCTCAGCCTCCCAAAGTGCTGGGATTACAGGCAAACCACTACACCCAGTTTATAGGTTTTTAATTAAATGTCCATTATATGTTATGTTGATAATAGAAGGCTGAAAATATTAAGATATCTAAGATAAGGTTTCATTGACTGTCCAGTATGATAGCTAGTAGCTATGTGTAGGTATTTAAATTTAGATTAACAGAATAAACCCTTTTTTTTTTTTTTTTTTTGAGTCAGAGTCTTACTCTGTCACCCAGGCTGGAGTGCAGTGGCATACTCACGGCCACCACACCTTGACCTGCTCGGTTCAGGTGATCCTTCCGCCTCAGCTTTCCAAGTAGCTGGAACCACAGGCATGTACCACCACACCCAGCTAATTTTTTGATTTATTGTAGGGATGAGGTCTCACCAAGTTGCCCAGGCTGGTCTCGAACTCCTGGACTCAGGCAATCCTCTCACTTCTGCCTCCCACAGTGCTGGGATTACCAGTGTGAACCACTGCGTCCGGCAGAATAAAACTTAAAATTTAGTTTTTCTGTTAATTCACATTTCAAGTGCTGAAGTAGTCACGTTGCTACTGGCTACCATGTTGGATAGCACAGATAGAGAATATATTCATCAGCTGAGCATGGAGTCTCCCGCCTGTAATCCCAGAACTTTGGGAGACTGAGGCAGGAGGATTGTTTGAGCCCAGGTGTTTGGGACTAGGCTGGGCACTATAGCAAGACCTTGTCTCTATAAAAAAATTTAAAAATTAGCTGGGCATGGTGGCACACACTTGTAGTCTCAGTTAGTTGAAAGGCTGAGGTGGAAAGATTGCCTGAGCTCAGGAGGTTGTGACTGTGGTGAGCTGTGAATGTGCCATTGCACTCCAGCCTGGGTAACAGAGCAAGACCCAAGTCTCATCATCACAGAAAGTTCTTTTGGACAGTGCTGGTCTAAAAAGTAGAGAAACATGTAATGAAGTAATGGCAAAATAAGAGATGTACTAATAAAGCTAATATCAAGTGCTGTGGAGGAACACTAATAATGGAGAGTAATGATGAGGGAAAGGGTGATGGGTTTGAGGAACCTGCATTGAGCGCGGTAGTCTGCGATCAAATAAATACAGGAAAGGGGAAGCTGGAAAATAGCCCCTAGACTCCTGGTAGTACAAGAACTGTTGACCTCCAAAGTTATAAATTGGTAGTTCCTAATGTAAGTCCCTCTTCTACATCACTCACCCAGGGTAGAAAATCAAAATTGAGGAAGGGAAGAACACTGTGAAAAGCACATTCAGTAAAGGATTGCTCTTATCATCGTAAAGCACCATAAGATCCCATGACTTGAAGCATGGGGCGGGGAAGAGCATATGGTGCTTTTTGGACTTTGAGGTAGAGTAATGGCTAAATTCTGAATATGTAAGCTAAAATGTGTTCTCTTTTTAACTAAAGAATAAAAGTTTTAAGATGGGCATGTAAAAAAAAAAAGAAAGAAAAGCATATTCCATATTATATATATATGTATATATATGTCTTTGGAAAATGGTTTAAAAAAAGTTTTTATAGACTAGAAGCAGTGGCTCATGCCTATAATTCCAGTACTTTGGGAGGCTGAGCTGAGAGGACTGCCTGAGCCCATGGGTTTGAGGCCAGCCTGGGCACCTTGGTGAGACCTCATCTCTACAATAAATTAAAAAAAAAAAAATTAGCCTAGTGTGGTATGCATGCCTGTAGTTCTAGCTACTTGGAAGGCTGAGGCGGAAGGATCGCCTGAGCCCCGCAGGTTGAGGCTGCGGAGGCCAGGAGCCATGCCACTGCCCTCCAGTCTGGGTGACAGAGTGAGACCCCAATTCAAAAATAAAAAAATCAATAAACCTTCCTTTTGTTGGGGGGGGGCAGGTCGTTAAGGTGACATGGTGGTCTGCTCCATGTCATCATGAAAGGCAGGTAAATACAGGTATTGACATCAGGTGATGGTTGGCAAGCAGATGGGTAGGTCAGTTACATAATTGCTGCCATGGTGATGAGGTTTGTCTGTGTCATGGTCACGAAGGGCTGATTAGGTTAACTTGGATCTTACGGGTGGAGGCAAATACTTGAAATAGGAAAGCTAATTGTACAAAACAAGCTGAGGAGGGGGTTGTAAAACAATTATCAATAGCTACCTCTGAGAAACCAGTTCTATCCTTGGCTACTGATTAGAGGGTAAATTAAAGTGAACTGCTAGAAGAACATGACAGAGCTAAGCAATGTTAAAATGGTTGCTCATTGGGTATATTGACTCCATGTTATGTCCTTTCAAAGTATACATTCATGGAAAAATATCTGAATAATAAACATGAGCATGAAGGAATAAAACCAAATATATGAGTTACTTAAATAGTAATGAATTGGCCGGGCGCGGTGGCTCATGCCTATAATCCCAGCACTTTGGGAGGCTGAGGCGAGAGAATTGCCTGAGCCCGCGGGTTCACAACCAGCCTGGGCAACATGGTGAGACCTCGTCTCTACAATAAATCAAAAAATTAGCTGGCTGTGGTAGCGCGTGCCTATAGTTCCAGCTACTTGGAAGGCTGAGGCAGAAGGATGGCCTGAGCCCAGCAGGTCAAGACTGCAGTGGCCGAGAGCATGCCACTGCACTCCAGTCTGGGTGACAGAGTGAGACTCCAACTCAAAAAATAAATAAATAAATAGTAATGAATTAAATTATTCCATCCTTTGGATCCTCTTGGATTGGGTTAAGTAAAAAAAAAATAATCCTGGCTGGTCATAGTGGCTCATGCCTGTAATCCCAGCACTTTGGGAGACGGAGGCAAGAAGATTGCCTGAGCCCATGGGTTTGAGACCAGCCTGGGAAACATGGCGAGACCTCATCTCTATAATAAATCAAAAAGTTAGCTGGATGTGGTGGCGCACGCCTGTAGTTCCAGCCACTTGGATGACTGGGCAGAAGGACTGCCTGAGCCCAGCAGGTAAAGGCTGCAGTGACTGTAAGCATGCCACTGTACTCCAGCATGAGTGACAGAGTGAGACTCTGGCTCAAAAAAAAAGAAAAAACCCAGTTATAACAAGCCAAATTCAAAACTTAAAAAAATCAATAAACCTTCCTTTTGATGGGGGGGCAGGTCGTTAAAGTGACAATCAATGTATTTGATTTTCTAGATATATATAATAGATCTTTTTTTTTTTTTTTGAGTTGGAGCCTTACTCTGTCGACCAGGCTGAAGTGCAGTGGAATGCTCACAGCCACTGCAGCCTCGACCTGCTGGGCTCAGGTGAGCCTTCTGCTTCAGTCTTCCAAGTAGCTGGAACTACAGACACATGCTACCACGCCCAGCTAATTTTTTAATTTGTTGTAGAGACGAGGTCTCACCAAGCTGCCCAGTCTGGTCTTGAACCCCTGGGCTCAGGGAATCCTTTCACCTCGGCCTCCCAAAGTGCTGGGATTACAGACTTGAGCCACCACGCCCGACCCTATAATAGATCTTTATGTAACCGTCATAGGTTCATTGCCCAAAGCTCACAAGTCACTGTGCAGATACCAGGTTGCAGCAGAGAAAGAGGTTTAACATCATAGGGCTGTCAAATGAGGAGATGGGAGGAAATCTCAGCTCCATCTTCCCGAGGAATTTGGGCTTAGAGTTTTTAAGGGTTTTTGGAGTGGGCCAAGGTGTGGAAATGGTTGAAATGGTCAGAGTTACAGTGTAAAGTCATGGGACTGGGAGATCTTGAAGAAGCAATATGCTCATGCTGATTTGGTTCCTCTGTGGGGGGGTCTTTAAACAGGTTTTTAACAACTGGTCTTTTGGAATTCAGGATCTATTCAATTTTTTTTTTAGTTAAAAGTTCAATAGATGGAAGCTGCTGTTTGTTGGTGGTTTGAATAGCTTGTGGTGATGGTTACATTTCTTTCTTTTTTCTTGATCAGGTGGATTTGTTTAAAAAGAGTCTTCTGTTGATTCCTATTCACCTGGAAGTCCACTGGTCTCTCATTACTGTGACACTCTCTAATCGAATTATCTCATTTTACGATTCCCAAGGCATTCATTTTAAGTTTTGTGTAGAGGTAAGTTAATATATGCCTCTTTTCTATTTATCTTGTGATTGGCTAAATAGCATCTTGGCTCTACTGAGAAAAGCAGAAGTCAAAACCGTAGAGGAACAGCTTCTGTCATGAAAGACTTCTGAAATGTTGGTTGAGAAAAGGACTACAAGAGGAATCTCCAGGTGGGGAGAGGTAGCCATTGAAGATATGGATCCTCCTGAGATATTCTATTTGGATTTTGTCTGCTTTTCTTTTAAAACTACATCTTGAGTATGAATAGTCATGATTTGCCTTGGTTCCTCTTAGAGCTAAAATTGGCTCATGGCTTCAAAATAACTTCTATAGAATAAACTATTACCCAAGAGAATCAACTGACAAAAGCTCAGCTAATAACAGTTCAACAAGATTGTGGGATACGAAAGCAAGAAAAATGAATAGATTTCCTGATTTTCCTGCACTATCAGGAACCGGTAGAAAATATAACTGCAAACATAAGATTCCATTTACAAAGGCAACAAAACATAAATAACCCAGGAATATACCCTAGCAAGAAATGTGGAAACAATGATAAAAGCTGCTAAAACTTTATTTAAGTATTTAAAATAAATTTGAATAGATGGGGAGATAGACTCAGTATTGGAAAGAGATTAATTATCTCCCCATATATATTGTTTCATTCTAATCAGTTTCTCAATAGGATTTTGAATAGAACTTGATAAACTCCTAGAATTCATATTACAGAATTCATGTGCATAAATAGTTAAAACAGTTATATTTTTAAAATTTTTTGTAGAGATGGGGTCTTGCTGTGCTGCCCAGGCTAGTCTCAAACTCCTGGCCTCAAGCAGTCCTCATGCTTTGGCCTCCCAAAGTGCTGGGATTATAGGTGTGAGGCACCATGCCCAGCCACTAAAACAGTTATGAACTAGAAGAACAGTGTAGGAAGGAATGCTTGCTCTACTAAATGTCAAGCCATGTTACAAGGTTTTTTATAATTAAAGCTGTATTTGTAATGGCTTAGGAATAGATAATAGATTGGTGGAACAGCATAAAGAATACAGAGGTGACTCATATATATATGGGAATTTAGTATGGGATAAAGTTGGAGAAGGACAGGCTATTATGGCACTGGAAAAATTAGCAGTCTATTTGGAAAAATGAAATATAGATCCTTCAATATTACTTATAAAAACAAATTCCACATGGAATAAAGACCTAAATATAACACACAAAACTGTTAAAAGTATTTGGCTAAGATACAGACTATGTTATGCTCTTGGAGTAGGTAAGACCTTCTTAAATAGAACCAAAAAAAAAGACATAAGGAGCAGTTTGATAAATTTAACCATCTAATCTCTAGATAGATTCAATAGGAGAAAGAAAAAAATTTAATTATCTCGTAACTTAAAACTTCTGTATATCATAAAGCTAAAAGACAAGTGACAGAAAATGTTTATCATATATAATAGTTACTACCTAGACTATACAAATAACTCATACAAAAGAAATGGGGAAAGAAATGACCTAATGAAAATAGACAAAGGACATATGGTAAGTTTTAGGGAAAAATGCAAGTAACCATTAAACACATGGAGAGATGTTCAGCCTCACCAGAGATAAGAGAAATGCAAATTAAAACTACATCAGGGTTGCATTTTTTGCCCATTATATTAGAAAAGTTTTGATGGTATTCAGGTGTTTATGTGGATGCAAGGAAATAGGCATTTTTATATTTTCTGGTGGGGTGTATAAATTGACATGGCCGCCGGGCTCGGTGGCTCAGCCTGTAATCCCGCGCCTTTGGGAGGCTGAGGTGAGTGAATTGCCTGAGCCCGTCGGTTCGAGACCCGCCTGAGCAAGCAAGACCTCATCTCTACAATAAATCAAAAAATTAGCCGGGCGTGGTAGCGTGCGCCTGTAGTTCCAGCTACTTGGAAGGCTGAGGCGGAAGGATCGTTGGAGCCCAGCAGGCCGAGGCTGCGGTGGCCGGGAGCGGCCACTGCACTCCAGTCTGGGCAACAGAGTGAGACTCCAACTTAAAAAAAAAATAAAAAAATAAAAAAATAAATAAATAAAATAAATAAAAATGAAAAATAAATGGACTCCATCTGCATGAAGGACATTAATGAATGTTTCAAACTAAAAAAATTATAATAAGTATATCAATTATATAAAGTTTGAAAACAAGTAAAATTAAAAAACTTTAGTTTTATATATTTTTGCATGAAAGATATAGAAAGATAAGAAGATGGGAAACAAAATTTGAAATCTTTAGGTTCTCTGAGTTCTCAGACTTATAAGGTAAGCTTTATAGAGTTTGCAAGAACTTCACGGGAATTGATTTAACCATCTGCTTCTTAAGAATAATCCTGGGTATGTGAGTACTTATTTTCTAATTGTTTCTACTTACATGTGCATAGACATAATAGTTCTTTGTATGTATAAAATATTTCACAATCAAATCACATCTGTTGAAGAAACCGTGTTATTATTTAGCAAAAATAGATGAAAGGAATTAATAAAATTATAATTTCTGTAGCTTTTCATGCCATTTCTTTATTCTGATATCATTTATATTTTTCCATTCTCTGAATTTCCAATATCTCACAAGTTTCCAAAGCATACAGCGAAAATTTTTTTCACAAAGTCTTCATAATTTACTTAGTACATTGTATTTCACTAATCCATCTTACCAATTTAACTTATATTACAGTATTTTTAACTACTTTATTTTCCATTTATTTTAAAAATGTAATGTTCCTTCTTAAACATTGACTTATTCACAGCAAGTAATATAATAGCTCATAAATAAGAGTAATCATACAATTTTGAAACTTTAACAAATGATTATAAAACATAATTTGAAATGTTTCTTGTTTTTATTACATAAGAGGATTTTGTAATGAACACATTATTTTATTAATTCTAAGATAATCATTTTTACACATTTTAATATCTTTAAAATAAAAAATAGAACAACATTAATAATATGTGATACTTGCACTCACACATAGCATTTTATATTCTAAACGAAAATTTATTTTTTCTAGTATTTGGGGGATACAAGGACATTTTGTGTAGAGTTTTCAAAATAAGCAAAGATCCCTCTAAAATAATAAGAAAATATAATTTTGGTTTCTGTCTCCGGTTCCTGGCACAAAGCTACTAATCCCTTATCATTTTCTGAGTGATAAAAACATCTTTTATTCTTTTATTTTTTTATTTTTTATTTTTTATTTTTTTATTCAATATTTTTTATTATGATATTGTGGGGTACAGTTAAGGGTTAGGTGTACAAATATGTCTCATTCAGGCACCCTTGTTGATAGGAAGTGTCTCCCCATCCCCAGACAGATATTTACTACCATTAGTCCCATCACCCTCACCCTCCCCCCAGTAGTTTCCCACCACTGTCAGTCATTTTCTTGTGGTAATATGTTGGATGATCAAGGTCTACTATATGAGTGAGAACATGTGATACTCAGTTTTTTGTTTCTGTGAGATGTCACTCAGTATTATAGACTCTAGTTCCATCCAGGTTGCTGCAAAGTTCATGATTTTGTTCTTTTTTATGGCTGCGTAGTATTCCATTGTGTATATGTACCACATTTTTTAAATTCAGTCCTCTTTTGATGGACAGTATGGTTGCTTCCAGGTTCTTGCTATTGTGAACAATGCTGCGATAAACATACGTGTGCAGGTATCTTTTTGATAGAGTGATTTGAGTTCTTCAGGGTATATTCCCAGTGGGGGGATCGTGGGGTTTTATGGGAGGTTGGTGTTTAGAGATTTTAGGAATGGCCACACTGCTTTCCACAGAGGTTGCACTAGTTTACACTCCCACCAACAGTGTAGAAGTGTTCCCTTTTCACCACACCCTCTCCAGCAACTGTTATTTTTTGAGTTATTGATAATTGCCGTTCTGACTGGAGTTAGATGGTATCTCAGAGTGGTTTTGATTTGCATCTCCCTGATGATTAGTGAGGTTGAACATTTCTTCATGTGTCTGTTGGCTGCTCGGATGTCTGGATAGGAACAGGTCACTAATAAGACTAAACTATGATTAAGAGGCTGGAA
>CAUYQG010096567.1:0-15566 GCA_963574415.1 Tarsius wallacei
CGAGATGTCAATCGATCCTTTTGGCTTTTTTATTTTTTTATTTTTTGAGTTGGAGTCTCACTCTGTCGCCTAGAATGGAGTGCAGTGGCCGCTCCCGGCCACTGCAGCCTCGACCTGCTGGGCTCCGGCGATCCTTCCGCCTCAGCCTTCCGAGTAGCCGGAATTACAGGCACGCGCTACCACGCCCGGCTGATTTTTGATTTATTGTGGAGATGAGGTCTCACCAAGTTGCCCAGGCGGGTCTCGAACCCGTGGGCTCAGGCAATCCACTCACCTCAGCCTCCCAAGGCGCGGGATTACAGGCTGAGCCACCGAGCCCGGCAACTGAAACTATTTTTATGAAATTGAATTTTGTATAACTTTTTATCAAGCCTAAATGAGTATGGGAATGAAGGTTATAAGAGAGGTCTTCAATTATTAAAAAATATAATTCATTTTTCTCATTCAAACGTACCTTGTTTTTGCTGCAATTATATGAGAAATTTTACAGTCTTACAGGATACTCATGAGTGATGAGAACATTTAGCTTAAATTCTAAATAAAAGCTTTTATTTCATATAAGCATTAAACCCTGCTGGACAGTTGAATGTTACAAAACTCTTCTTTAGCTCTTGGCAATGAAGCAGGAGATCTTTAGAAGGATTGAAATTATCGCTGTGAACCTAAGAGATGTTTCTTTTATTCAAACTTGGGGGTCAACTTCAGTCATCTTGGAGGATTTAAAGACTTTTCTCCTCTGTACAGAGTGGAACTTGGAGGGTGGGATGAGGCAAGGAATATTGAATACCAAGAACTAACTTTGTATAATACGATTAGAGTCTTTTAAATATGAAAGCCAATAGGTCAAATTCCAGGTACTTCAAAAAAAGGTAGCCATAATAAAATAGAGCAGTCTAGTTTTTCTGGTAGTCTATCAGTTGAAAATTTCTATTAATGGGTTCTTCTACACAGATTATTGAAGACTGATAGTCTCACTAGTGACTCTGAGACTCAAACATCCTGAAAACTTTTCTAAATTATCAAAGAAAAAGAATGATTTTAGTATCGCTTGAATATTAAACATATTTTATAATATTTGAATGGCTTGAAAATTGAGGATCCAAATGTAACACAAAAATATGGTACCTTCAGTCTAACAAGCTAGTTGACTGATGAGAAATATGATTTTGAAGTTCTATAAAAATTTGATGTAGAAGTTTCTCTCAGAATTTGATATAGATTTACTGAGTCTCTACAAAGAAAATGTTCTAGGTTATTTAAAAGCTCAAAAAAGAACAGGATAGGCCCTTTCAGGTCTTTACAACCTGGTGGGGCAGGAAGACATGTACACAGGTAGTAATAACAGCTATTTTTAGACAAATGCCTTAAGACATGTGCAAATCAATGCTGCAGAATATCAGAAATGAATTATCAAGAACATAAAAAATATTACTGGTGAATATACACAATGATGCCTGTTGCTGACTCCCAGTCTCCAGGATGTCCATTGTTAATCTTACTTGTCTTATTGGAATACTAAGCAATCATGTTAAAGTTTGCTCCATTTTGTAGCAAACTTAATACAAAGAATACTGTCACAATACTTAATAGAAAGAACACTGTCTCACTTACCCCAGTGCCTCGATTTTGTCCTAACTTGTAGGCTATAAAACCCTTAGATTAATAATTCAACATCTGCTAGTTGTTAATTGTTAATCAGATGTCTTAACAGGGGGATATCTTTAGCCAATAGCATCAAATTTATTTCTAGGGCTGAGTTTTTGATTAGTTGTCTATATAGAAATTATATTTTTCTGTGTGAACCACGGAATTCTCCCAAATCTGTAAACTGTATAAAAGAAGTCAATATTACCAGTTGGAGGAATTACTGAGCATCTTTGGTAATAGGTACAGTACTTATGCTCTCCTAGAATGCAACTACAAGCACTCTAGAAGCATCTTAGTCAACTCTACATATCTAGCATCTGACATAACGTATACTTCACTTAGCTGTATTTCTTATGAGTTCTTAATTTTGCAATTTTTGGATAAATAATTGGAAATTTATCAAAGATTTGAATAGGTATGGAAAATTTTGACACAAGTTTACCTACCTTCTAATTTCAGCTTTTAATGTAAATGTCCTCAATTTGCCAACTGTTAACATTTTTTGCCCATCAAACATTCTTATTGACTGTTAATAATTTTCTGTTTTGCAGTCTACTATTTTGTTGAGGTCTCTATTGAAAATGAGGATGGATAATTTTGCCTAAGATATTTTGCCTATGAGTAACCCTCTGTGGGGTGGTTATTCTTTGTTGTCTTTCAGATCCATTCTCTACTTTTCTCTATTCTATTCTGTGTCCCCAGGAGTCTGATTGCTGTGAATGAATCTCCTAGATTCCCTTACTAGATAGCTTCAAGTCGCATTTGGCCAATGGAAATCATTAGCAGGAGATAAGCAGTTGGGCGAACAGAGAAAAGTCAGGGTTTTTTTTCTGTTTCATCCCTGCTTTGGGCGATAGCTCTGGCAGTAGCGACATCCATCCCTCTACACCTGTTGACAGTATTTCTTCCAAGATCCTAATTCTCACTGGCCTCTGTTTTTCTCCTTGCTCCTTCAGCTCTAGAGATGATAATGGCTTTCCACTGTTGCTAGTCTCTGAGTGTCTCATCATGCCTAATTTTCCCCCGTGACCCTATATTAAAATACCTTAATTAATCTTAAGCATCTCTTAAAAAGCTTTTATAAGTATCTCATTTTCTACAAAATGGAGCAAACTTTAACATGATTGCTTAGTATTCCAATAAGACAAGTAAGATTAACAATGGACATCCTGGAGACTGGGAGTCAGCAACAGGCATACTTGCTCTCTTGGAGTTTTCTTATAGGCTTCATTCTAGTCTTTCTGCATCTAATCTCACCTAGGCCTTTATATCCACACTGATGCCAGAGGGACATGAATTAGAGATGAAGGTCATCATGCTTCTCCTCTGCTCAAATCTTTTCAAGGGCTGCCCATCATTACCAATACCTATAGGTTCTTCAGGATCTGCCTACTGTCTACCTGTTCAGAATTATCTCCACTTTCTTGTCACACTCAGTGGAACCATTTGAAGTTTTTTAATCTTCTGTGTCTCTGTAAGTGCCCTTATGATATGCTCATCTTATTTGTCTGGCTGCTTGGCTCTGAGATGGGTGCGCTGACTTCTCCAGACAGATTTAAGGTTTCTTTTACTTATGCTTCCACAGTTCTTTGTAGAGTATTCCATTATAATATTTATTTTAGGTTATTGAAATTATTCATTCATTCACCTGTCTGTCCACAAGTACAGTCCTTAAAGGACTCTACATTTTTTTTGTCATTGCATTTCCATACCAAGCAGTGTCTGGCACATTGTAGAAGCCTGATGAATCAGTTGTTCTCATTCTTGGCTTACATTAGAATCACCAAGAGAAGTCCTTTAAAAAATCTTGGTGCCCAAACCTTTTCCCAGCCAGTTAAATCAGAATCCTTGAGGGTGGGATCCATGTATCAGTATTTTAAAATTTTCTTAGGTGATTTTAATGTGTAGCTAAGGTTGAGCCTTGTGATAAATAGTTGTTACATTCTTGAGTGAATGAATAAATAATTGTTACAGGAAACTTAGAACAAATAAAGACACATGAGGGGGAACCTCCCCAAAAGTTGTTTTTTGGAGGATGAGCCCCTTTTAGGCTTCCCCAGCTAGGTAAGTGTTCTAGGAAACTACTGGCATCAGTGTACCAGCTAGTGTTTTTGTGAGAGGCTGCGTTTAACTTCAGTTGATTTTTTTTGGAAATTCTTTCAATTGTTTGTCCATTACACAAAAAGTGATTTATGAGTGTATCTGCCCACACCGCTCTGAGTGTTCAGCCATTTTTGACCGAAAATGTCATGACCGTGCCCTACCCTTCCTATTCACCCAATCTCGCCCCAAGCTCCTCTTTTTGCTGCTGTTTCACTGGATGAAAAAAGTTCTCAAAGGAAAACGTGTTGGTGATGTGGAAGAGGTGAAACAAAAAAACAGCAGAAGCACCAAAATACATCAAAATTGACAAGTTCAAAAACTGTTTTGAGCAATGGAAAAAGCATCTTGATAGGTGAATCACATCAAGTGGAGAGTACTTTGAAGGTGACCGAGGTTTAAACGTGTAAGAACAAATACACAATTTTTTATAAATTTTGTTTTTCAGGATCTCCCCCCCATAAACTAGAATGCTATTAGCAATTTTCTCTGCTTAATGGAATAATAAGCTAGCTTTGCATTCTTTGTATTTTTCTGTATTTTTCAGATTTTCCACAATGAATATGTCATTTTATTATTAGAAAAAAATAAACATTATTGTTAAGTAACTTTTATGTACTAGCCCTGTGAAAGCTAAATGTTTTATAAATCATGATATTTGGGAATTAAACCAAATATTTTACTTATAAACCTTAGACACATCACCTGATGAGTGTGTGCCTGTGTGTTCAAGAGGACAGATCGCTAAAGTCAGTGACCTGGTATTGCTCCATTCACCATATTTACTGTTCATGTTCCATTGACCCTTTAAACAGGAAACTTATTCCAGGGGTGGGGAGATAGTTATTAAATAATAAACACCATCTTGGTGCTTTCATTTTATTTTATAAATAAGAGTAAACATATAAAACGATTATTTTCAATGTCCTTTGCTAGGCAGGACTATGGAATTTTTGGTTAAAGTAGTCACATGCTAAAACAAGAGAGAAAAATATTGTAATGATAATGACACAATTTCATACCCATTTAGAACACAAACAACTGCAATGATCACATTTTTTTCTCCTTTGAGAAAGAAGGGAGACCTTGCAAGGGGTGCTGAAGGCTGAAGGTTTTCTGTGAGATGGGGATGGCCAATATTTGACACTTTTCAAAGTTTTCAAGTTCTAGAGTCTGGGAATAGTCTCTGACCAACTTTTGGAGAAGAGTTATGGTTCAGTTCACAGAGTCCATTCTTTGGATACAGATATAATTGCAAAATGCAGGGCCACCTTTTGCTCTCTTAAATCTGCCTGCATTAATATTTGTAGTGCCACAGATGCTTTTCCGATAGGGGTCAGCTCAGAGGTTATAGTGATAGTAGTGATTATTAAGTAAAACAACTTCTCTGAGTTCATGGATTATTTAGCTTGAAGAGAAACATAGTCCAATCATTTTGTTTTACACATGAAAAAACCATGGTCTCAAGAGATTGTCACCATCCTGAGGTTACCTGTAAGTTTGTGGCAGTACTCTGGAGGCTGAAGTAGAGGCCTAGGTTGTCCTGATAACACTAACATTCTTCTCAGGCACGAAATGATGCTACTGGAAGTCATTTGCTCCTTGAGATGCATGTAGGCACACAGGTGGTGTGTGAGCACACCTTCTATTACTCCATGAACTGTGGAAGGAAGGAAGACATCCATTGAGCCTCCATCCATACCTTCCCCAGGGTGAGGGCTTACGTAACAGTAACTTCTTCCCAATATTCAACTTTACAATCTTTAATTCAAGTAGATAATCTTCCATAGGGCACCACCTCAAAGCGAGAGTAAAGAGAAAAATTGAGGCCTAAAGCCACTGTTGGGAACACATGGGAAGCTTTCTTTCCCTTCTATAGTTGTGGGATACGCGTGCTCCAATTTATCTTTGTAGACACAAAATGAATTACAGGAAAGTGTAAAGCTTCTTTATCTCTAGTGTTAAGGATTCTCAGAACCTCAGCCAGATAACCTATCGCAGAAGCAATGTCTACATACTTATTTTGAAAGAAAGAATTTTTCTGTATCACTAAGTAACACATATGAAATGCCTAATACTGTAAGTAGTACAGAGTAGACATGTGATTATGGTAGCCACTCTTAGTAATTTAATATTATAATAAATCAGCTGTCTTTTGAATAGTAGCAACAATGGAAGTAAACCAGTTACTTTTATACACTGTATATCGGCAATATTATTAAAATGATGACTTGTAGAAAGCTCTAATAAAATCCAGAAAATTTGAGGGGAAATTTCAGAGATGGACATCAATAGAGGAAAGTTGTGGTGAAGGGTTTTGCTAGAACATCAACACAAAATACTCAAATTAGATCACGGGCTCCAAGATAATGGGTCAGTCAACTAGATTTTGTTAGGGATCAGAAATTTAAGGATGCAACTGGACAGCAGGTCAAAGGCAATAATTTTTCTGGAGCTTTCAGTTAAGCAAGTTGGTTGAACAGTTTTGTTTTGTTCCCTAGAACTGTGAGTAATCAAATTTTTTTTCACATAATCTTTATATGTGATCAGAACATATCTTTCCACATCATTGTCTTTCTCAAAAGTTTGAAATTGCTTTTAGAAATAAAAGTCCTTAGCAGTCAAAAATGGAAATAATCAGCTTCATTGTGAAACTGACCAGCTAAAAGGAGTAAAATTTTTCATAATTTGAAATAAGAATCCTGATTACTGTGACTAATGCTAAAATTGACTAGTCTCTGAGCGTGGAAACTAACTAGAAGGTCCTTTGCTAATTTTTCTATTTTTAAATTGAAAAATAAAATTTTATATATTTATTATGTACAACATAATGATTTTAAATAAATGTACATTATGGAATGGCTAAATCGAGCTAATTAACATATGCATTACTTCACATAGTTTTGTCACTTTTGTGGTGAGAGCATTTTAATAATCTGCTCTCCTAGCATTATTCAGTAATACAATATATAGTTATTAATTGTAGTCACCATATTGTATGAAAACTCTTGAACTTATTCCTCTTGTCTAACTGAAATTTTGTGTCTTTTGACCAACATCTCCCAAACCACCTTCTACTACCCTTCCTCAACAACACTCCAGTCCCCAGCAACCATCTTTATTCTACTTTCTACTTCTATGAGTTCAACTTGATTAGATATCACATATAAGTGAGAACATGTGGTTATTTGTCTTTCTGTGCATGGTTTATTTCAGTTAATGTCCTTCAGATTAATCCATGTTGGACCAAATGACAGCATTTTATAGGCTGAATAGTATTGCTGTGTGTGTGTGTGTGTGTGTGTGTGTGTGTGTGTGTGTGTGTGACATTTTCTTTATCCATTCATTTGTTGATGAACACTGAAGTTGATTCCCTACCTTGGCTATTGTGAATAACGTTGCAATGAACATAAAAATGCAAATATCTTTTCAACATACAAATTTAATTTCCTTTGGATATATACCTAGTAGTGGATTGACTGGATCAAACGGTAGTTCTATTTTTAATTTTTGAGGAACCTTCATACTGCTTTCCATAATGGCTGTACCACTTTACATTCCCACCAACAGTATATATAAGGGCTCCCTTTTCTCCACATCCTCACCAACACTTGTTATATATTGTCTTTTTGATAATAGTCATTATAGTAGGTATGAGGTGATATCTCTTTGTGGTTTTATTTATACTTCCTTGGTGATTAGTGACATTGAGCACTTTTTCATATACCAGTTGGCCATTTTTATGTCTTTGGAGAAATACCTGTTTAGGTCTTTTGTCAATTTTTTAATTGGGTTGTTTGTCCTTTGGTTATTGAGTTGTCTGAGTTCCTAACATATTTTGGATATCAATTCCTTACCAGATGTATGGTTTGAAAAGTGCTTTTATATAGTCAGAATATCTTCATGAGAATAATTTAAAAATATGTATGCATGGGTCTTCACTAAAACACACAAAAGCTACAAAGAGCTAAAAGAAATCATGAGAGGTCACTGCATGAGTGAGATACATTTTTTATATAAAGAAACAGCTGAGAGGTAGTCTGTACTTTTTTTTTTTTTTTTGTATAGCAATTTGGCTGATCAGGTAGGCCAGTATGGACAAGTGGGAAAGTTCAATAAGTCATAATCATTAATGCCTTTCAATCCAAAATTTAGATTAAATTGTCAAGAAAAAACCTGGCTTTGATTTCTATGTCTGTTCAAATTCTGCATTCTAAATTCAGTGATAGGAAACATGAGAATAAAAAAGTGAATAAGATCTAGTCCCTGATCCTAAGTTGTTTATAATTTAGAAGAAAAGATATGACATGATTATCTCAACAATAATCCTGCTTGATTAGCTGAATTACAAAATAAGGTCACATTTCTTTTAAATGTCTAACTGTCTTGTACTCACTAGCTTTTAGGATAGTGCTAGTCTTTTAGTAAATGATAAATAAGGTTTGCAATTTGGTTATCATTTGTTTATGTAATACTACAACTGGCTATACACTACTAGGTTTTCTTAGAAAGGATGAGTTGGGTTTAAAGGTTTATTGTGTATCTTCTTATATATTTGTGCAGTGTTTATTCATATTGGGCGAAACCATGGCAGTTAAATACTTTTAGAGAAGTTTATTAATTTAAAAAGAGTAAATTCTTCACTCTGCTTCTATGACATTGACTTTTTTAGATTCTACATATGAGTGAGATCATGCAGTATTTGTCTTTTGGTGCTTGACCTATTTCACTTAGCATAATGTTGTCTAGGTCCATCCATGTGATCACAAAAGCAGGCTTTTCTTTATTTTTTTAATGGCTGAATAATATTCCATTGTGTATATATACCCGAATTTCTTTATCCATTCATCTATCCTCGGACACTTAAGGTACTTCTATATCTTGGTTATTGTGAATACTTACTGTATTGTTTACTTGCAATTTGATAGGATAGTAGATTTTAAGTGTACACACACACACACACACACAAACACACTCATACACACACACAAGTGGTAACTATGAGTGGCAATGGATGTGCTAATTAATTTTACTGTGGTAATCAGTACACAGTGCATACATATATCAAGTCATCATGCTATACACCTTGAATATATGCCATTTTTTCCTTTTTTTTATTTTAAAGATGTGGGGTACAATTCGGGGTTAGGTATACAAATGTTCATTATGCAGGTACCCTTGTTAATGAAGTGTACCTCCCCTTCCCCAGGTACATTCCCTTCACTCTACTACCAATCCTGCTTCCCCACTACCCAGAAGAACTCAAATCACTCTATAAAAAAGATTCCTGCACATGTATGTCAATTAAACATTTAAAAAATAGAGTCAGAGAAGTTACTCACATACAGCAAGGAAAAAAAACCTGAGTATATTACCTTGTCAACAAAACCCAACAATAAAAAAGCAATCTTTTTTAATGCCTGAAAATGTATAATACAGGCCAGGTGTGGTGGCTCAAGCCTATAATCTCAGCACTTTGGAAGGCCAAGGCGAGAGGATTGCCTGAGCCCGCTGGTTCAAGACCAGCCTGGGCAACATGGTGAGACCTTGTCTCTACAATAAATTAAAAAATTAGTTGAACGTGGTAGTATGAGCCTATAGTTTTGGCTACTTGGAAGGCTGAGGTGGAAGGATCACCTGAGCACAGCAGGTTGAGGCTGCGGTGGTCATGAGCAGCGAGCCACTGCACTCCAGCCTGGGAGACAGAGTAAGACCCCAACTCAAAAAAAAAAAGAAAGAAAGAAATGTATAATACTTCACCTTTTCCTCTTAAATTTTAGAATTCTTCCAAACAACCACTTTCTTAATGTTTTTACATCTTCCTGTGTTATGGTCAATGTTGTATTCTATTTAAGGCAATTTATTCATGAGCAGTCTAAGTGATCTTAATTGAATTTTGAATCTCGTTTTAAAAACAAAGAGTTATGGAAATCTTGGCCTTCACAGGAACTTGGATGGAATTGGAGACCATCATACTAAATGAACTGTCACAAAAACAAAGAACAGAATGCCGCATGTTCTCACTCATAAGTGGGCTCTGATCACTAGTCACATTAGCACAACGGTGGGATTGGCAGTTGCTGGGCACTACTAAGGGAGGGAGAAAAGTAGCAGGGTGAGGGGCATGTGACAATACGAAGGGTACCTGGTCCACCAGGGAGAGAGAGGGCCACCTAGAAGCCCAGACTTCACCTGTATGCAGCCTACTTATGTAGTAAATCCTCACTTGTACCTCCAACTCTATAACAAATACATACATCTTATAAAAATAGTTGTAGAGATGCTTCACCTTTTAGTTGCCAACCTGCTCCGTGGGGAGGGGCAGGGGCAATGATGGCAGCCTCCTGGGGGGGAAGAAAAGAGTTAGTTGATGAAATAAAGCTTTGTGTCACACTTGATTGTGCCCTTTCATTAATCAAGACAAAACAAACTATAAATAAGCAGATATAACAATTAAAACAAGGGGAAAGACCAAGGAAGATATTCTTCGCTAGACAAACCTGAATAGGCAATTATGCAAAATGCACCCAATTCTTTATCTTAAAGCTTTTTCTTTAGTTTCAAACTGTATCTACTTCACAATAAATTTCAACGCACAAAATATTTCTCAAGAAGTATTATGGCATAAAGTAACACTCCCCAGTTTCTAATCTCACAGTATTCATTAGTTTTCATAAAATGCCAGGCAAATTGGTATTTCATAATCATGAATAAGGAATCGGAGTATTTAATAATTTTGAATTTTCAGTGACCAAGTTTTCTGCAGTAAGCAAAACATGTCATTTGTTTCCCAACACTCAAATTAACTAGAACATAATTGGATGTTAATAATTGAGTACAAAATGTGCACAGGGTGAATAATTTCTCCACTCTTCAGACAAAGGTTAGATTGCCAAAGGGAAGTAATAAAAATTATTCTTAATAAAGCAAACTTTAAATAAGAAGTTACACAAGTAACTAAAGTAAAACAGTGAATTAATTGCAGTGCTTAGTTTTGCTGCTTAACTATTATAGGGATGTAGTCACTATTGGCTACATTGAATAAAGAGCTATCACTTTACAGAAAATATTTTATTCTGAGCAATCTTATTAACTTCTTAGATTAATTCAATATGACCTTGACATAATTGACAATGTCCAGAAATAATAATAATCTTTTAGTAGAATCTAAGTGAATAAGGTCAAGTTTAAGGATGCTTGAAGATGCACAAAACTGAAAGCAAATTGATAAACTTAAGAGCATATAAGAACTGCTAAATGTACAAGAACTTGAAAACTTTAAAAGAGCAAGGAATTTACTATTCACAAATGTTGTGCTTCATTTGGGGGGAGGATTTTCAAAAAGTTGGGGATTACCATGATTTTAGATTCAGACATGTTTCTTGTATTGGATTTATTTTATTTATTTATTTTTAAATTTCTTTTTGAGTCAGAGTCTCAATCTGTCGCCCAGGCTGTAGTGCAGTAGCACACTCACAGCCACTCCAGTGTCGACCTGCCGGGCTCAGGTGATCGTTCCACCTCAGCCTTCCAAGTAGCTGGAACTACAGGCACATGTACCATGCCCAGCTAATTTTTTTTTTTAATTTATTTATTGTAGAGATGAGGTCTCACCAAGTTGCCCAGGCTGGTTTCGAAATCTTGGGCTCAGGTAATCCTCTTGCCTCGGCCTCCCAAAGTGCTGGGATTACAGGCTTGAGCCACCGGGCCCAGCCGGATTAGATTTATTAAATATGCAAGTTAATAAAAGTTGAGGTTAATGTGACATTATCTATAAAATCCTGCAAAACCTCTTGACCTTGAAAATTATGTGAGTTATTTCAAAATGTTTAAAAGTGTATAATTATTAAACAGAGAAATAATCTTCTTTCAGTATATTTGATTTTGTCAGTGTTTAATATAGTTATTCAAATTTATGTTTATCTAAATTTACCATTATTTTGAATTATTTGTAAAAGTTTCTATGTTGAAAGAGACTAATGAAACTTCCACATTGTTCCTGACTTATCCCCATTACATTTTGTTTGTCTTTTTTCATTAGGTGTATCTTTATGAGGCTGTAAGGACAGGTCAAATGATGTCCTCTCTTCTGAGGACCATTTGGATAACAACACAGATTCTGCCCCAGGCTGTGGGTAAACTGCACAAAGACCAAATAAATGACTTAATGTAGAGATCAATAAAGTCATCTGACTTCTACTACTATGCTATTTTACAAACATAATAAATAGTAGCTGAACTGAAGGAAAGTACAGCAAAAAAAGTCCCTTTCCTTAAAAAAAAACCAACAGCAAAAAATGCAATTACAACAGATTCATTCAAACGTTATTGTTCTTTTGTGAAAAGGACAAGTTTGAGGTTAATGTGACATTATTTATGAAATACTACAAAACCTCTTGGCCTTGAAAGGTATGTCAACATGCTGCCAGCTTTGGGTTACCTTAGTAACTAACAGAATAAAGTCCTGTGAGTATTTAGTGACCAGGGAAAGTAGAGAGCCATTTAGATGTTCTTAGTGGAACCGAAATAATTTTTTTTTCATTGCATTAAACCTGTTTATTTTCTTTCTTTTCTTCATCTCCAAGCTTTCACTACAGTTTAAAAGGTTTGGAAATGATTAGGTTAAAAAATGAGAGCATAATTAGTTATCAGGAAATCCAAGGCAAATAATTGTGTTTCAGACATAAATGGTAGCTATTTATTTTTATGAATTTTGTACAAAATTCTGACCTTAGATCAGCATTAACATAGAGAATGAAAAATACAGAAGAGGTGATATAAAATGCTTGAGGTCATTTTGGGTTCCACTTTTGAATTTAGGTAAATTCTTGAATTTAGGTAAATTCTTTGGTGTAAAGCTATCAAGATAAGAATACTTTTCAGTGAAATCTTTATATAATTGGAGACTTTCAACATTATTTTAGTAATTGTCTTTGCTCCAATCATCAGGTTAAATAAAATGTTTAATATTGTTAGTGACTGGGAATTTATCCAGTTAAATTTCTCCTTTTTGCTGGCCATATTAGGGCTCAGAGAGGTCACCAAGCTAGTTAAGGAGAAAGCAATAAGACAACTCACTACTTGACCAGTGCTTCTCCCTCTCCCAAGCTGCTTCTCTAACATTATCATGAAATGTCTCAGATCTGGTCACTCAGTTATCTCAATCATCAGATTGCCTTTTTTTTTTTTTTTTGGTCTTATTGCCACAGAACACTTGCTTTCATAGCTTGGTCCAAGCAAAACAAAAAAGAAACCATCTTTAAAAAACAAACAAACAAAGAAACCAAAACAAAACAGCTTAAGTGAAGCATAATTTGCATACTGTAAAATTCACTCATTTTATGTGTATGACTCACCAGTTTTTGCATATTTGCAGAGTTGTGCAATCATCACTCCTACCAAATTATAAAACATTTTCATTTTCCCTCAAAGAATCCCTTCACTATTAGGAGTTACTCATTTCCAGCCCCCACTCCAGGAAAACACTAGTCTATTTTCTGTCTATTCTGGACTTTTCATAAAATTAGAATCATACAACATGTAGTCTTTTGTGGCAGTCTTCTTTCACTTAACATGTTGTAGCATGTATCATTACTTTATTCCTTTTTATAGCTGAATAATATTTCATTGTGTGGCTACACAACAATTTATCTATGCATCAGTTGGTAGACGTTTAGATTGTTTTCACTGTATGCTACTGCAAATAAAGCTTCTATGAACATTCATGTACAAATTCTTCTGTGGACATATGTTTAGTTCCTTGGGTAGATATGAAGGGCGACCCCCAAAAATCAGAATTATCTTTTGGAGGGGGGGGCCCTTGTAGTATACTCGAAATTTGTTCCTCCAGATGAAACTGTCAACCAAAGTTTTTATCTGGAAGTTTTGAGAAGGTTGTAACACGATTTGTGGAAGAATCGTCTCGAGTTGTGGCAAACAGGTGACTAGTTTTTCTGCCATGGCATTGCGCCTGCCCACATCACACTGAATGTTCAGTAGTTTTTGACCAAAAACGTTATGTATGATCCCTCCATGTCCCACCCTCCCTATTCACCCATTCTTGCCTCAGAGTGACTTTTTTTTTGTTTGTTTCCCCAAGTGGAAAAAGTTCTCAAAGGGAAATATTTTGCCCATGTGGAAGAGGTGAAACAAAAAATGCCAGAAACACTAAGATACATAAAAATTGACAAGTTTAAAAACTGTTTTGAGCGGTGGAAAAAAGTGTCTCGATACGTGTATTTCATCAAACAGAGAGTACTTTGAAGGTGCCTGAAGTTTAAATAAGTAAGCATTTTAATAAATAAATTCTGGGTTTTTTGGGTCCCTTCTCATATGTAGGAGTATAAATTCTGGGTCATGTGGTAACTATGTTTAATTGTTTGAGGAACTGCCAGACTGTTTTCAAAATTGGCTGCACCAATTAACATTCCCACCAGCAATGTATGAGGATTCAGGTTTCTCCACAACCTTAAAAATACTTGCTATTTTTCCTTTTTTGTTATAGCCATCCTAGTAAGTGTAAAGTAAATTGTGGTTTTGATTTGCAACTCCCTGATGATTGATAATGTTGAACATCTTTTCATGTGCCTATTGGCCTTTGCATTCTTTGGATAAATGATTATTCTGATCTTTTGCATATTTTTATTGAATTTTCTTTTTTATTGAGTTGTAAGAGTTTTTAAGTATTATAGATACATGATTTTTATTAGACATACAGTTTGAAATTTTGTTGTCCCAGGTTTTCAATTGTCTTTTCACTTTTTTGATGGAGTCTGACCGTAATATTCAGTTTTCAGGGAAATTTTGTGTATTAATTATATTTTGCTATTTAACAAGTGTAGCAAGTTTAAAACAACACACATTTATTAGCTTATGTCTTCATAAGTCAGAAATTTGGGACATTTTAGCTGGGGTCCTCTACTCAGGATTTCAAAAGACTGAAAGGCTGAAATCAAGATGTTGGCCATCTGTGTCTTCATATGGAGGCATAAGAATTGAGAGTTATTTCACTAAACCTCACAATATGTGGACTTAAAGTAACCCAGTTTCAGGATTGGACTTAATAAGCAGAAATTATCTTTTTTTTTTGCTCAGAATAGGGTGTTCCTGGTAGAGCCTGTGATAACCTGGGAATGAACTTGCTCTTGAGCACATCAGACACTCTCTTGGGGTTTTCTAGAAATCCTGCAAAAGTAGGTCAGGCTAGAAAACCTGTTACTATTGTCAGTGCAATCATATTTCCACAGACTGGTGAGTCCTGGGAAGATGACTTAAGTAATGAAACTTTTACAGAAGCCTTACTATTTTCCAATTCTTTCACCTGCCTATTGTGCTCTGCTTAGAATCTTACATAACCTATGGATTGAATTGGAAATAATATAACAAGAACAACTGTTAAGTTGTGTTATGAGATCTGTGATCAGATAGCAACAAATAGAAAAGAAATTGTTTGTCTGCCCACTCATAAACTCATCTTTCAAGAAAACAAAGTTCTAGATTTAATCATTATATTAAAAAAATTTTTTTTACAGAATATACAAGAACTTTATTTAATCATGAAAGTACTTGTGGGGGGACCAAACTGATGTCGATTTGCCCTTGTCAGTTTCTTTTATTTTCTTTCTTTTTTTTTTTTTTTTTTTTGAGCTGGATTCTCACTCTGTCGCCCAGACTGGAGTGCAGTGGCCGCTCCCGGCCACCGCAGCCTCGACTTGCTGGGCTCCGGCGATCCTTCCACCTCAGCCTTCCAAGTAACTGGAACTACAGGCGCGCGCTACCACGCCTGACTAATTTTTTGATTTATTGTAGAGATGAGGTCT
>CAUYQG010096569.1:0-12972 GCA_963574415.1 Tarsius wallacei
AGGTGCGGGATTACAGGCTGAGCCACTGAGCCCGGCCCTAAAAGCTTTTAATATTTATTTTTAGTTGGAGTCTCACTCTGTCTTGACCTGTTGGGCTCATGCAAGCCTTCCGCCTCAGTCTTCCAAGTAGCTGAAACTACAGGCATGTGCCACCACACCCAGTTAATTTTTTTTGACTTGTAGAGACATGGTCTTGCCGTGTTGCCCAGGGCGGTCTTGAAACCCTTAAGCTCAGGCAACCCTCTCGCCACTACCTCCTGAAGTGCTGGGGTTACAGGCGTAAGATACCCATCTGGCTCCCTAAAAGTTTTTAGATTTTTATCATCTTCCATACTCTTAAAGGCATGTGTCTAGATGTAGGTATTTCCTTCCCTCATTAGGTACTCTGTGGTCCTTTCAATCTCAATTTAAACCTTTTGTCCTGCTGGGTCTTTTATTACCTGAATGTTGGCACACCTACTTCTGTCTTCCTCCATCTTGCTTTTAAACCTGCTTTCACATTTCCAATTTATCTTTTATCTGCTTCCTTCTGAAGTTTCTCAGTTTGATTTTCCAACTAATTCATTCTTCAGCTGTATCCAGCTTTTATTCTTTTTATTATGTTCTTTAAATGTTTCACTATTTCTTATTCTTGGATCACGTTGCCAAAATCTTTTTCTTTTAATGTTTATTAGTCTCATTTTCGATTCTCAAAGTCTTATGTAATAGTTTTTCTTTTCAACCAGTAGCAACACTTAGTCATCACAGTACTTTGCCTGTGTATTCATTTACCTGGTGGTGTGGGATCTTCTGAGTAAAGAGTATGCACTGAAGGACCGAGGACCAGGGGGTTCAGAGAGGAAAGTGGACAAACCCTACAATGGAGAACCTCAGCACTACAAAATCACTGTCAATTACTTCAGTCTGTGATCCTTTAGGTCACGGCTTTCCTCTTGGACGCGCCGGGAGAAAAGGCAATGGGAAAAGGCAATTCCTAGAGTCTAGGACCCGCACTGTAACTCACCAGTTACAGTGAGTTGGGGGGGGGGGCGCGGGAAGAAGTAATGCCCGAGCTAATCAATCTTGACACCTGTTTCCTTCAACTCTTCACCCGACAGGTGCTTGCACTGCCCTAATTTTACCTGCAGCAGAGGAACAGATCACTGCGCAAGTACCTGCTGTGAAAAAAGCAGGCAAGGGCAATCAGTTTTCTATGAGTCTATCCTTTGCCATTCACCCAACCACACCCCCGCCATGAAGTGCTCCAGAATTGCTCCCCATGTCCCCTGGGAGTTTCACCTTTTGTGGTTTTAATTATTTTCTAAGTACAGTAAAAGAAACATCCTAATCAAAAAACAACAGAACTTTACATGGTTTTATTATACATTACTATTATCGGAGGCAAACTTTATACAAAAAAAAATTTATACAAGTAAAAAAGTCCTTGGCTAAGCAAAGTCATTAATGTGCATGCATACACACAAACATACATACACACACGCACACAATATTTTACATCATTATAATTATACATATTTACAAATACACTATTTAATTATTTTACAATATACCAAAACGAGGACAGGTAATTATAAAAACAAATAAAAATGGATGAAAACTTGAACTAAACAGTTGCTAAGTTTAAAATGCTACAAAACTTTTTTAAAATCTAGGAAAGAAAGTCATTTCTTTAAAATATCAAAACTAAGATTTCAATACAACATCATTGTGGCTTTCATTTTGATAATACCTTTCAACATGTTTAAAAATAAATATTTCAACCACTATAGGTAGACAAATTAGACTGATGACTGGAACAAGCTGAACATGCTGGCTTGAGATTAGAGAGTCATCAAAGATTATCATCTGGTAATCAAAAATGTGATAAACCCTCCTCTAGTTCCCCATTTAAAACATGAGGAACTGGAAGCTTCTGTGTAGTATGCAATATCAATTAAGACTCCAAGGAACTCAGCAACTTATCTGGAATGTAAGAAAATGCTAAAGTTACGATTCTATTTTTCTGATAGAACTATCTCATAACGTGTTACCTTTTAAATGAGCTCTACTTAGACAATATTGGTGTTAACAAACTAGCTTTTACAGAATCAGTTTGGTAACTATTATTATACTTTGATTTTGACAAAAGTTTAATAAGTTATTGGGGAAAAATCAGTTAAGAAATAAGCTAAGAATGAAATAATCCATATAATATGTGTCATCACGCAAGCAAATAAAATTTAAAATACCAAATTCATTAAAAGACTTTAGCCAGGCTCGGTGGCTCAGCCTGTAAATCCCTCGCTTGGGGAGGCTGAGGTGAGTGGATTGCCTGAGCCCGCGGGTTCGAGACCCGCCTGGGCAACTTGGCGAGACCTCATCTCGACAATAAATCAAAAAATTAGTCGGGCGTGGCAGCGCGCACCTGTAGTTCCAGCTTGGAAGGCTGAGGCGGAAAGATCACCTGAGCCCAGCAGGTCAAGGCTGCGGTGGCCAGGAGCGGCCACTGCACTCCAGCGTGGGTGACAGAGTGAGACTCCAACTCAAAAAAAAAGATTTTAGATTTTTTTTTTTTTTGAGCAGGAGTCTCACTCTGTCACCCAGGCTGGAGTGTAGTGGCAGGCTCACAGCCACCACAGCCTCAACCTGCTGGACTCAGGGGATCCTTCCGCTTCAGCCTTCCAAGTAGCTGGAACCACAGGTGCATGCCACCACATCCAGCTAATTTTTTGATTTATTGTGGAGATGAGATCTCACCAAGTTGCCCAGGCTGGTCTTGAACCCCTGGACTCAGGCAAATCTTTTGCCTCCGCCAACCACAGTGCTAGGATTACAGGCGTGAGCCACCGTGCCCCCCGATTTTAGATTTTTACAACTTAAAAATTTTAGATTTGTAATGAATTTTGGAAATTTCAAACTAATTTTCATCATTTCCGGGTACAAGTTATTTATTTCATAAATTTAGATTGTCTTCAAGAAAATGGAAATCATATTTTAAGATAACATTAAGGTAAAACAAAAAAACTCAGTTTAACTTTCTAAAGGCAAAAATCTTAAAGTACAATGAATCTAAAAGATAACCAAGCCACTTTTTCCCTCAGCTTTTTTTCAAAAAGTTCTTCAGAATAAGCTTCTTCTTCAAATTTCCCATCACTCAATCTTACATTCTGAATTATATGAACAGAAATTTAACTTCATGGTAAACTACTAAATGCATTTTGAAGTTCTCACTAACAAACCAGCTGCTTTCAGAAGGTATGGAAATTAACAGATTATCTAAAGACAGTAACTCACACTGGGACTGAAAACAGATTTATAAATCAAAAATAATCAAAACCCTTCACACTGTGATCGAAATCCAAATATGGTTTCTACTCAGATTTATTTTAAACTTCATCTAATTTAAAATTAGGTGTTTTGCATTCAAATTATGACCACAAATCAATTAAAAATACAGTGACACATTAAATTTCTTTACATAAAAATCCAAAATACTTAAGCAATTGGCTAAGGTCTTACTGAGAAAAATCTGCTTATATTTTATTTAATTATTTTAAAAAGACCGGGTCTCACTATGTTGCCCAGGCTGGAGTGTAGTGGCTATTTACAAGCACAGTTCTCACACACTATAGCCTCAAACTCCTGAGCTCAAGCTATAATCCTGCTTTAGCTTCCCCAAGCAGCTGGGACTATAGGCACTTGCCACTGTGCCCAGCTTTCTGCTGATTTTTTTTTTTGTTGGCTGGAGTACAGTGACACACTCATGGTCACCACAGCCTTGACCTGCTGGGTTCAGGCAATCCCTCTGCCTCAGCCTTACAAGTAGCTGGAGCCACAGGTGAGCGCCACCATACCCAGCTAATTTTTTGATTTATTGTAGAGACAAGGTCTAACCAAGTTGCCCAGGCTGGTCTCAAACCCCTGAGCTTGGGCAATCCTCTCAGCCTCCCAAAGTGCTAGGATTACTGGCTTGAGTCACCATGCCCAGCTCTGCTGATAATTTTTTTTTTTTGAGTTAGAGTTTCACTCTGTCACCCAGGCTGGAGTGCAGTGGCACACTCACCGCCACTCCAGCACCGACCTGCTGAGCTCTGGCAATCCTTCCACTTCAGCCTTCCAAGTAGCTGCAACTACAGGCAAGCGTTACCATGCCTGGGCTCATTTTTATTGTAGAGACAAGGTCTCGTCAAGTTGCCCAGGCTTGTCTCTAACCCACGGGCTCAGACAATCCACTTGCCTCAGCCTCCCAAAGTGATGGGATTACACACTGAGCCACAAGCCTGGCCTCTGCTGATAATTTAAACATTATTGCCTTAATAAACCTGTACAAGCATGGCTTGTATAGGAAGTACAAGAAACTGAGGAAACATGTCTGTAAACATTATAATTTCAACTGGTAAATCATGTCATCTATTTAGATGACAATGACCTTTATAAATGTTTTCTTTTTAAATTAGCACTCCTAATTTAAATGTGATAAATATTATATTAGTGATTATACAGAGTTCGCTGGTTATGAACCACATACTGCTACTCAAGAATGCTTTTATTTTTCTTCACTTATAATAAACTTATTATTGTCAAATGGATTTCCCCCCACCTTAGACTCATCAGCCATCAGAAGGTTGAGGAGATGCCATGCTGATATGAACTGCAGCAGGCGTCACTCTGAGCACGTCCCTGAGGATGAGGTCACCTTAGATGCCTACACGAACAGCCATCCTCCAACTTGTGACTGAAGCAGGAACTCAACTGGATGTCTCTCACCCACTACTCACATCTTCAATGACTAACAGGCCATTAACTGCACAATTACAGTGTCAAACATTTACTTTAGTAGTCTCCTGTAGTGTAACCATTAACTACCTGCATTTTGACTTTTCAAAGAGCTTCATTAGCTGCTGGAATCTTTCTGAGACCTGAAAATTTTAAAATGAGTGTTAATTATAAATTATAATTACCTCAATAATTTTTTTCATCTTTGAAGAATACTTTCACAAAACATGTAAAGATAGAGAAAGTCACACTCAATAATAAAGAGATAAAGTGATATTTAGGAAAATAAAATACCTTCATACTAAGAATGATTGCTAGTCTAACATTTCAATATCAAACTTTTTTCTGAGACAGGGTTTTGCTCTGCTGCCCAGGCTGGACTGCAGTGACCACACTCACTGTGACCTCGAGCTCCTAGGTTCAAGTGATCCTCTCGCCTCAGCTTCCCCAGTGGCTAGAACCACAGGCAACACAGCTGTATCCAGCTAACTGTTTATTTTTTTGCAAAGATGGGGTCTTGCTACATTGTCTTGGCTGGTCTTGAACTCCAAGCCTCAAGTGATCTTCCTGCTTTGGCCTCCCAAAGTGCTGGGATTTCAAGAGTGAGCCACTGTACCCAGCCTCAACATTAAACTCTCTTTTTTTTTTGAGTCAGAGTCTCACTCTGTCACCCAGGCTGGAGTGCAGTGGCACGATCACAGCCATCGCAGCCTCGACTCACTGGTTCAGGTGATCCCTCCGTTTCAGCCTTCCAAGTAGCCGGCCCAGTTAATTTTTGGATAGAGACAAGGTCATGCTATGTAGCCCAGGCTGGTCTCGAGCCCGTAGGCTCAGGCGATCCTCTCACCTCTGCCTCCCAAAGTGCTGGGATGACAGGCATGAGCCACTGGGCTTAGTCTTAAACTTTCTTTTTTTCTTTCTTTTGAGTCAGAGTCTCGCTCTGTGCCCAGCCTGGAGTGCAGTGGCATGCTCCCGGCCACCACATCCTTGATCTGCCGGACTCAGGCGATCCTTCTGCCGGAGCCTTCCAAGTAGGTGGAACTACAGGCATGCATCACCATGCCCAGCTAATTTTTTTTTTTTTTTGGATTGCAGAGATGAGGTCTCGCCAAGTTGCCCTGGCTGCTCTCAAACCCATGAGCTCAGGCAATCCTCTCACCTCGGCCTCCAAAGTACTGGGACTATAGGCGTGAGCCACTGTGCCTGGCTTTCTTTCTTTTTCTTTTAGAAAACAAAATTTATTGAGAGAACGGAAAAGTTCCCAGAGTGGGAGAAGGCCTGAGGGAGTTGCTCTAAACTTTCTTAAACAAGTAAACATCATCACAAAATTGCCTGAGATAAAATAAGTAAATGGTTACTAAGACACAGGAAAAACAATCAAGATTGTTCCAAAAACATGTCTTCCACTATCACCAAGTTTTTAAGTCTTACACTGAGCCATACTTTTAAAGAAAATTGGCTAATAAATATCTACATATTTTAACATATTCTAAACATTAAAAACTAAATTTAGCCAGGTGTGGGATCACGCCTGTAATCCCACTTTGGGAGGCTGAGGTGAGAGGACTGCCCGAGCCCACAGGTTTGAGACCAGCCTGGGCAACACAGCAAGACCTCATCTCTACAATAAATCAAAACATCAGCCAGACAGGGTGGCACACACCTGTAGTTCCAGCGACTTGGAAGGCTGAGGTAGACAGATTGCCTGAGCCCAGCATGTCTAGGTTGTATTGGCTGTGAGCGTGCCACTGCACTCCAGCCTGGGTGACAGAGTGAGACTCCAACTCAAAAAAAAAAACCCAAAAAACTAAATTTAAGCCCACCAAGAGTTTGATTCTAGTCCAGGTAATACAGTGAGACCCCATCACTTAAAAAAAAAATTAAATCTAAGTGATTTTTTTTTTTTTTTTTGTAGAGACACGGTTTCATTATGTCACCCAGGCTGGAGTACAGTGGCATGATCATTGCTCAAGCAGTCCTCCCACCTCAGCCTCCAAGTAAATTGGGACAATAGGTGTGCACCACCACACCTAACTAATCATATTTTTATGAAGACAAGTCTCACTATGTTGCCCAGGCTGGTCTCAAACTCCTGGCTAGGATTACATGCATGAGACGGCATATCCAGCTTAAATCTAAGTAGAGTAGTAAAATTTGAAAACCAGTACAGACACAAAAATAGGGTAGTTACCTGATTTGGATTTTTATCCAGCTTGGCAGCTAAATATGTAAATGTTTTCAATGATGGCCCTTTTTTCTGACACTCCAATAAAATTTCCCGGTCATCATTTCTGAGGAGAGAAAAACTGTGTTTAGTTTTTGTACATTAGAGTAGAATGATAATAAAAATTCTACAGCCTTAGCATCCAACAGGGGAAAGCAAAACCCACAGGAAATAGGAAGTGTCTAAACCAAAATATGGACAATGGTTATCTCTGAGAAATAAGACTGTAGATGATTTAACTCTTTGAGTGCATGTGTATTTCCTAAATTTTCTACAACTATACTAATTTATTTTTCTAAAAACAAAATTAAAGTTTTGTTTTTCAAATTCTACTTTAAGCCGGGCTCGGTGGCTCAGCCTGTAATCCCGCGCTTTGGGAGGCTGAGGTGAGTGGATTGCCTGAGCCCGTAGGTTCGAGACCCGCCTGGGCAACTTGGCAAGACCTCATCTCTACAATAAATCAAAATAAAATTAGCCGGGCGTGGTAGCGTGCGCCTGTAGTTCCAGCTACTTGGAAGGCTGAGGCGGAAGGATCACCGGAGCCTAACAGGTCGAGGCTGCGGTGGCCGGGAGTGTGCCACTGCCCTCCTGCCTGGGCGACAAAGTGAGACTCCAACTCAAAAAACAACAACAAAACAAATTCTACTTTAGCATATACACTAAAAAACTTGGGGCCCAAAGAAGATCACAGACATAATAAAAAGAAGAACCAGAACTAAATTTGAATCAAGATCTTTTTTGTTTGTTTTGAGTTGGGGGTCTCGCTCTGTCACCCAGACTGGAGTGCAGTGGCATAATCACAGCTCACTACAGCCTCAAACACCTGGGCTCAAGTGATCCTCCCACTTCTGCCTCCTGAGTAGCTGGAACTACAGGTATGTGCCACCATGCACAGATAATTTTTTGTAGAGACAAGCTCTCACTGTGTTGCCTACACTGGTCTCGAACTTCTGGGCTCAAGCAATTCTCCTGCCTTGGTCTCCCAAAGTGCTGGGATTATAGGCATGAGCCACTGAGCCTGACAGAATCCAAATCCTCTAATTCCCAGACCTCTGCTTTTTCTACATGGCTTGAATTAACGTGTTATTACAATCTCTTAAGATTTTATTCTGCCCTCTGTAAGGAGGTTTGAGGATTGCAGAATTAAACAAAACTGATCACCAGTTTGAACAAAATTTAGCTTCCTTCATTAAGCATCCTAGTCAAGTATGGAGGCTGTTCACCTCTAGTCCAATGATTTATAACTGTGGTTACCTTTAAGTCTGAGTAGGGTCTTAAATTTTTCATTTTAAAAAGTTTATACAGACCAGCCCGGGCAACTTGGCAAGACCTCATCTTTACAAAAAATCAAAAAGTTAGCCAGGCGTGGTGGCACATGCCTGTAGTTCCAGTTACTTGGAAGGCTGAGGTAGAAGGATTCCCTGAGCCCAGCAGGTCAAGGCCGTGGTGCCTGTGAGTGTGCCGCTGCGCTCCAGCCTAGGTGACAGAGGGAGACTCCAACTAAATAAAAATAAATTAAAACTTTATACAAAACTCCAAAGTACAATCTGTTTACAAGATGCTTCGTAAACTTTTGAGGGGAAGTCAAATTATAGACACCCCTAACTTTTGATACCTGTCATTCCTTCTTTCTAAAATGTGCTTGCAACCAGTTCCCTCCAAATGAAAGAATGCTTTTTAATTGAAAAAAGTTAAAAGCCACTGAAAAGCTCTATCCACGGTGCTACTGTGCACCCCTGGCTACGAGCCACTGCCCTAGACTGTTCCCCGGTACAAGTGGACTGTACCCTGGAACTTATCTACAACCAACCTTGGCCACTTTTGAAGGAATCATTTTCCTTATTTTAGGAAGGGATGAAAGCATGAAGACAGACTAGATTGCAGACCTCTCAAAACTTCCTGGTGATTTAAATGTCTCAAAAGATTCTTACCTTGTCCATGAAACTATAATTTCTCCCTTCTTTTTAATAACATTCTTTGCAGAAAGGCTTGTAGGAGAAGTGGCGAGAGTTGCTGATGAATCCTTCATCCCTGCAATTGTCTTTGATGATGAAGGATCTTTATTCACTGCAGGAGCTTTTTTCTTATTCACCTTCTTTCGGTGAACGTCACCATTCTCACAAGAATCCTGACTAAGTTTCTTGGTTTTTCCCCTACTGGTTAAGTCTGTTTCCTTTCTTTGTTTTTTCTGAGAATGACTTAAATCAGTAAGGTTTTTTCTCTTTTTGTGAGCATTATCCAAAGTCCCTGGCAATTCTGAACTATCACAATTTGACGTCGGCTCTGATTTTAAATCATCTTTTTTCATTTCACATGAACTGGGAGATTCTGTGGTCAAATCGATATAGGTGTCTTCAACAACGCATTCCAAAGGTCTGTTTGCAATCGGTACCTTTTCTTCCTTACCGTTATCTTCATCTACACATATCACCTGACACCCCAAGTCATCAACAGCTACCTCAGGATGATTACCTTCATTTTTACTCTCACTTGAAGCATCCTGGGTCAAATCGATGAAAGCACCTATGGTATCAGGTTGCAAAGAACTGCCTAATATTTTAGAATTTTGATCGAAATTGCCTCCAGAACATTCCAACTGATCAATATTTAAAACTGTTACTTCCGTGAATTCCCCCAAGTTTTTGGTTTCAGTGACTGGATCTTCTGTTAGGTCTATGTACGTGTTTGGAAGATGATCTTCAGAGTGCGAGATTTCTTCCATTGAAGGCAATTCTTCAATGTTCTCAGGTACTTTTGGTTCCCACACTTGATGCAACTTGAAACATTCATCAGCCACTTCATCGCTATGATTCACCTTACCTGAGGCATCTTTAAGAAATTCATATATATCAGGAACCTGAGTTTGTATCATACAGTTCTGTCCTTCATGAGGTGATTTACTGCTATCAGCATTTTTGTTGGAATTCCCTGATTCTTCCACAGATTTAAAAACTGTGTTGTGACATGAAATATATTCCTTCTCTGCTGCTTCATCAGCATCCTTTCCAACTACAGGCAAAGGTGTCAATGGCTCATCAGGAATCACACTCTGTTTAACACCAGGAGAGGCAGACGGTGCTGCACGTCGTATTTTCACAATGAAATGATCGTTGGACTTTTCCATTATGACAGCATGCATGGGTAGATTGGGGTGGTACTGAAAGCCTGGAGCAACAGACCGGCTTGTCCATGATGAAGAACAACTTGATTTACTGCTTGAATTATCAGACTCTAGAGCTAAATGAATATCTTGCTCAGATGCATCCTCTTCCTCAAGTAAGGCATCTTCACTAAAATGGGCACTAATAACTTCTTCAGGAGTTGAACAGGACAAAACTTCAGGCTTTAAAAAACTGAGATGACCATCTGACTTCAGAGGTGATGGAACTGTTAAAGAGACTGCTAGATCTTCAAGAAGTATGGAAGAAATGCAGGGCTTGCTCTTTTCTGAACTACACACATTATCTTTACTTAAAGCTAGGCTAGTTGACACTTCAAACATACAACTTTCATCCAATACATCAGGATGAACTGGCAATGAAAGCCCTGAAGACAGAGATGGTCCTTTTTCAGATGATAATAATGACCAATTATCATCACTAATCATTTTAGGACATGGAGAAGCCACCCCTGAAACTAGCTCTGCTGTTGTACAAGCTGGTATAGATTCACACTTAAGACTTTCTAGCAGCTGTTTCTCCGGAGTCTTTAACTCCCACTCACTTTTTTCAGTACAGTTGACACTGCTGTCTAAAAGATCAGAACCTTGCAACAAACTTTTAAATATTTCACCCATCTGTGCATCACTCACTAAATTAAAAGTGAGGCTAGATGCTTGCTGTTCAGTAAGAATCTCGAAACTACGTTCTGGCTTCAAAACTGCATGCTGGGATGTCTGTGCATCCTCCAAGCTGCTTCCTTCGGTTTTTCCTGGCTTTGGGGTGCTTGGGCAGTGCAGTTCCAAGGAGTTCTCTTCAGATTGAGAGTTCTTTATATTATCAAAGCAGGTGGTAAGACTTTTTTTAATGTCATGCTTTACTGTGTTCATATTGGAGTTATTTTGGTCTTGGTATTTTTCCTCAGATTTTTTACATCCCAGTAAAGATTTAGAATGAATAGCCTCTTCTGATTTTGGTGGTTTTTCTTTTAACATTTCTTTGTTGGAGTTGTTCGCATTTCCCTTCTGACAATTTGAATAGTGTGCTTTCTCCTTATGAGTTTTTTCAAGTTTCCCTTCATCACTATCACTTCCAAAGTTTATGGAATCACAAAACTTTACTAAGATTTTCTTAAGCTTTGCAAACAAATAATCAAGTTGTTCATCTACAAACTTCCACAACTTTTTTTTCATATCTCGTAATTGCTGTTCAAATAAACGATCAACTATGCCATTCTTTTTAACTTGCTTAAGTTTAGATTCTATAACATCACAGAGATTCTTCTGTAAAGCGGTCACTGATTTAGAGATTCTGGATAAGTTGAGGCGTTTAATTAGTGATGTGAAACTCAAAATTGCTGACTCAATAATTCTATGAAATTGTATTAATGAAAATTTAACCTTGAATTTCATGTAATTTTCCCTTACATGTTGTCTTATCATTTGTAACATGTGCATAATCTCTCGTATAGAAGAGGGTGCAGCAATAATTGGAACTATTTTTTCTAAGCTGGAAGTGCTCATTGTTTTATCTTTCTTCTCTGTTTTTGAAGATCTGCTAGATTTACTAGGTCTTTTATTCCATTTGATATTGGTCTGATGGATTTTTACAGATGTTTTCCTATTGTCTTTATCCAAATGCACAGTACTCTTCCTTCTTCCTGAGTTCTGCACTTCAGCAGAAGCTCCGGGCTTGGTACTTTTTTCAAAACTTTTTTGTGGCTTAGGTTTTTCGTCATCACTTATAATTTCTCCTTCTTCTAATTCATCTAAAGACAAATTCTTATGAGTCTCTGCTTCTGTATTTTTGTCAGATTTGCAAACTGGCTTTTGGTTTTCCTTATTGAGATCAGATTGACTCTTGGAGGTAGAATGAGCTGAACTGGGTGAAGACACATCTGTGGAAAAGAAAAGTGTATTAAACACAACAAGAAAAGTTAAAAGTATATTAAAGTCCCATGACCACTGAGTCCTAAATGTTAAATGTAACATGTTATATATACATGTTAAATACAACATATTACTTCCATGTTAAATATAACAAAAATTTTAATACGAAGGCAACTCATTGTTTTTTGTTTTTGTTTTTTGAGTTGGAGTCTCACTCTGTCACCCAGACTGGAGTGCAGTGGCACGCTCCCAGCCACCGCAGCCTCGACCTGTTGGGCTCTGGTGATCCTTCCGCCTCAGCCTTCCAAAACTCATTGTTTTAATGGCTTTTTAAAATAAGCAGAATGTTAATGCCTAATACTTGTGTCCCTGGATTTTACAGGTCTTAAAAAATGCTGAGAAAGGCTGGGTGTGGTGGCTCAAGCCTGTAAACCTAGCACTTTGGGAGGCCGAAGAGAGGACTGCCTGAGACCGGGGCTTTGAGACCAGACTGGGCAACTTGGTAAGAACTTGTCTCTACAATAAATCAAAAAACTAGCCGGGCATGGTGGTGCACACATGTGGTTCCAGCTACTTGGAAGGCTGAGGTGAAAGGATCACCTGAGCCCAGCAGGTCAAGGCCATGGTGGCTGTGAGTGTGCCACTGCACTCCAGCCCTTGCAACAGAGTGAGACGCCAACTCAAAAAAACAAACAACAAAAAATTGCTCAGGTTCCAGCCTAGGCAACAAAGCAAGATCTCATCTCTACAAAAAAAATCAAAAAGTAGCCGGGCTCGGTGGCTCAGCCTGTAATCCCGCACCTTGGGAGGCTGAGGTGAGTGGATTGCCTGAGCCCGTGGGTTCGAGACCCGCCTGGGCAACTTGGCGAGACCTCATCTCTAAAATAAATCAAAAATTAGCCGGGCGTGGTAGCGCGCGCCTGTAGTTCCAGTTACTTGGAAGGCT
>CAUYQG010096570.1:0-14973 GCA_963574415.1 Tarsius wallacei
CAGGAGTTGAATGCAAGTCTTTCTGGGTTTTGTTTCTATTTATGTATTTATTATTGAGACACAGTCTCACTCTGTCACCCAGGCTGGAGTGCAGTGATGTGGTTATAGCTCACTGCAGACTTGAGCTCCTGGGCTTACTTAAGGGATTCTCTAACCTTATCCTCCCAAAGTGCTGGGATTACAGGTGTGAGCCACCACACTGGCAAGATTTTGTTTTTATTTATTTTTATTATTTATTTATTTATTTTTGAGTTGGTGTCTCACTCTGTCGCCCAGACTGGAGTGCAGTGGCACGCTTCCGGCCACTGCAGCCTCGCTCTGCTGGCCTCCGACGATCCTTCAGTCTCAGCCTTGCAGCCGGAACTACAGGCGCGTGCTACCACACCCAGCTAATTTTTGATTTATTGTAGAGATGAGGCCTCGCCAAGCCTCCTTTTCTTTAATAAACCTTTTAACCACTGTTGTCTTGACTCTTCCTTTTCTGCATACTTTATACACAGAGCTTTTCACAGCAGCCTTCCTGCGGTTTGACCCAGTAAGTTAGTTGTTACTCAGAGCAGGTATTTCCTGGAGGTCTCTAGGGAAGAGGGGGACACGGGGCCCGTGACCAGGGCTCTGCCCTCACACTGGCTGCTCACTGTCCTATTCATGAACCCCTTCTCCTACCATTGGAGCCTCAGCCTAGCTGCTTCATAAGGAAGACAGAGAACAAAATGATCCCGTCATCCAGCTAGGCAAGGATGATTTGAGGCAACAAATTAGTGCAGCACCAAGCACAGTGGTTGGCACACGAGACCGCTGTCACCTCCTCCAGGCTGTCTTCTGTCATCAACAGGCTCCACTGTAGTCCTTGCTGCCATCACAGTAGTCCCTGTGATTCTCTGTTGCCACACACTCCCGGTGAAATTCAACAACTGCAACCAACAGGCCAGAAAGAAAGCTCCCTGAGGGCAGAGGCTTTCAGCATCACAGTGCCCACCAGGACCTGATATCTAGCAGGTATGTGGGAAGGGTCTTCCCAAGGGAATGAAAGGAATGGCATGGTCAGGTCAGAACAGACGGTGTGTGAGTGGGGCCCAAGAGGAAGACACATCGACACAACAAGGAAGGACACGGAATGCTGTGTAGTTGAAAGCAAATCTCAGCCACAATGTAATGATGCACCCAGGAAAAGAGAGGCCCCTCTCATGGGACACCATGTGAGGAGAGGAAAATAAACTCAATCTAGGTCAATTTAAAGGCTAAAAGGAGGTCAGCAAGGGGAACTGTGACCAGTTCTCGGTCACTTGCTCAGGACTTTAACCTTTGGCTGTAACATTCATCTGAGAAAAAAAATGTAAAAAGAAAACGTGAAGCAGCTAATTGGGTATTAGGAGACATACCATTTTAGGAATCTTAGAAAATAAAAAGAGTGATTGCAAATCCAGTGGCAGTCACTTCAGAGAGAGAGTAACGTGTAATTCCCAGTTTCTCACATTATAGCTTTTGCACTTACCACTAATTTCTCCACTGCTCCAAATGCAGTGTATACATATAGTTTAGTCTATCATCGCCGTTTGTGTATATTACACCGGCAGCACAATCCATCCTCATGAAGCTAATGCTCAGCATTAGGAAAATGAACTCTGGATGGATCCAGCCAGGCTCAGGCCTCTAGCGCACCCCAAGTCCATGCTGCAGGTTGGTGGCCCCCACGCCCCTCCCCAGGGTGTATGTGGCTTTGTGTTTTGTGCGGTATCTTCAAATGGTACGGTCTGATTTCTGCAAGTTGCTGGTGTCCATTGTTCGTGGATGTAAATATCAATGACCTACATAAGATTTTGATTTTGCACTGGGAATTGAGTGAGAGAAAGAGAGAGAGCAAGATGCAGATAGACAATAATGAGACAGTCATGTTAAAAAAATTCGCATGTTGAACTGAAAAAATATATTTTCAAGAGGATATACTTTTTTTTCTTTGATTTGGAACATATTTAATTTCATGGTTATCTGATTAAAACAGCTAATTGTATTAATGTGTTTCTGAGCTGAGCGTGCTGGTCATTCTGAAGTGGACGCTCACTCCGGCACGGAGAACAGAAGTCGCAATTTCAAGGCTGTTTGGGAACCAGTCGATCTAGGACTTGCTATGGAAACCTCTCGGTGGGAATTCAATTCTTGTTCTTATTTTCTTAAAACAGAAAAAAATAGCCTCAAACTGCTGATTTCTGCAGAAAAATCTGCAAATGAACTGTCCTATTAGCACAAACATACCAAAGTCTTTAGAACCCTCTCTGCAAAAGCATGATTAGGTATTTATTTCAGATATATGAACATCTTTGCAGTAGCTAATAAGATGCAGGTCATTTGAATATTAACATAATAAATGATTAAATTGAACAGAAGATTTAGACTCAGAAATAGCCTTTATAGGTCCCAGGGGGTCACTGAAACTGTTTCCATTTCTTCTTACGGTTGACATAGTGCAAGGGACATGAATGCATATAGCAATACCGGTCTTATGAAATGCGGAGTTTTATATGGTGCTATTCAGTTTTATTACTCCACAATTTGAATCTGGGGCCCAGAGAGAAGTCACCATGCTCCATGCTGAGGCCTGACAGCCCCTCTTCCTGTCTCACTGCTTGCTGGCATTCCAGAGACACTCCACTGCTTGCCAAAGAGTCCTCTCTGACAGTCTCTGTACAAATAGGTACCATGCAGGTGAGCACAAGGTAGACTCATAATACAATTAAAGAAAACAAAGACAAAAAACAAAACCCAACTGATTCTGCTGACCAAACTCACTGCCCAGGGTTTATTTTGTGTGTTTATTTGGGGGTGTTTCTCTACTATATGAAGTGCAGTGTGTGTGTGTGTGTGTGTGTGTGTGTGTGTCTGGAAGGCCACACCCAAAGCTGGGGTATGGGCTAGAACCAGCTGTGCCAGGATGTGGGCAGGCCGTCATCTCTCAACTAGGATGCGTAGCCCCTCTCCCAACGCCACCTGCACAAAAAAGAATAAGCCAAGTCAGCAATTATAATTGGTCATTATTCCAATAAAAGTGTTTCCCTTTTTAAATTCGTTCACGAAAACTGCGCATTCTCCAGATCCCATGAACCTGAGAGGTGTTAGAAATATCTGGCCATGATTTTTGCTTAATTAGCATTCCTTAGTTTGGACAGAAGTCTGTTTCTGTAAAACAAAACACAAACACACACACACACACACAGATTCTGTTTTGTAACCCACAGCCCCTCAGAAATCCAAATTTCCTAATGGTTGGTGAGAGATTTGGGTCTTTTCAATACTACTATTTGTCAGCTGAGCAGCAGAAAAGAAAAGATACTTGGATCTGCGTGCCTAATTTTATTGTGCAGGTCTCAGAACCAATATCTAATAACTTGATATAGTCTTGCTATTGGAAATATTCACATTTTTTAAAATGGGAGACATAGAAGCTTGGAGGTCAGCTTGACTAAAACAGAAAACAACACAAACCAAACTCAGCCATGTCCGCAGGTCACATTATTATTTTCCACAGCTCAAAATCTCCCAGCCCTCTCTCTCTAAGGAGCAGCATCGTCGGGTGGTGGTAAACCATTACCTGGCTTGCAAGATTTCACTGTCTAAATCAGATTTTTAAAAAGTAGGACAAATACTCAAAAATAAGTGATACAAAGTAAATCAAAAACCATCTTACCAAACTTTATTCACATCTAATACCATTTTTAGAAGTTAAGGTCAGTTTTATGGATCTAATAGAGAATTATTCCTATATATCTTGAACCCCATGACAAAGCTGGAATGGAAGGTTCATACGCCACGGTTGCAGATGCAGAAGAAAGATACGAGAAATCAAATGGAAGTGCACGATACCAAATGAAAAACGGTCCCCCCAGCCCATAAATTGAGAAAAGAAGGTTGCCATGACTTGAACATGCTTTAAAATACGTTACGGAGTCCAGAGGGCTGGGGGTAGAGAAGCTCACCAAGTCTGAGCAATTGATGACTTAAAAATAAAACAATGGATGGCCTGAGCCTGCGGGTTCGAGACCCACCTGGGCAAGTGAGACCTCATCTCTACAATAAATCAAAAAATTAGCGGGGCGTGGTAGCGCGCCTGTAGTTCTGGCTACTTGGAAGGCTGAGGCAGAAGGATCGCCGGAGCCCAGCAGGTCGAGGCTGCGGTGGCCAGGAGCGGCCACTGCACTCCAGTCTGGGCGACAGAGTGAGACTCCAACTCAAAAAATCAATCAATCAATCAATCAATCAATAAATAAATAAAACAAGATCTTAAAGAAATGAATCGCATCGGGCAAGTTAGAGGAGGAATATTATAAGAGAAAGAAACAGATTTTTAAAAGCCCACACAGCAAAAACGAACCCCACCTCTCTGAGACTGCTACAGCCAAATGCAAGCATAAAAGCAAAAAAATGCCTTGGTTAGGACACAAAAGTGGGAGAGAGGGAAGAGAGAAGGGGGGGGGTCAGAGACAGAGTCCTAATGAGGCCACCTTTCAGATGTTGTCATCGACCCGTTCAGCTCTGTCTTGGGGTTTTCCGCTGCAGACATTCCTTTCCTCTCTTTCTTTCTTTTTTTCAAGGGTATCCAAATAGGGCCCCACTGAGGCGGGCCAGCAACCTTGCAAACAGTCGTTTTCTGCTGCCGCCTCTTCAGCTAATCCCCACCCTGGAAAATTCAAAAAACATTTGCCTTTGGGGTGCATGTGGGGAGTAGCTGGCAGCTTGAGAATTTTCTTGACTGGGGAGGGGGTTCTACAGGAGCAAAAATTGATTTTTCCACAGCCATAGCAGATCAGTCTTCCCAGAGGAGAGGGTATTGCCATGCAGATAAACCCATCTCCTCCTCCTGGTGCCCCTGGGAAGACAGTGTTCATCCTCAGTGCCCTCTCCCGGAAGCGATGTTTCTGAGGCATCTGGAGGCTAAATGAGTTCTCAGCCAGCTGCGAATTTTCCTTCCTCCTTCCCTCCCTCTGTCTCCCTGCCTTCCCTCTCTCTTCCTCTCTTTGTTCCCGTTTCTTCTGTTCTTTCTTTTGCCAGAAATTCTTCCTACCCTCTTCACACTGCTTTTCCATCTTCTGAATCGCTACTTGTGCTACCATCTGTAATGTCAGCCACATCCCTGAAATACAGGAAATGGAAGCAGGGGTGCAGTGAATTCCGTATTTATGACTTCTCAGTACATTAGAGCATTTACTGACTCTGGAGAGCCCCCCATCTGAGCGCAGCTCAGTGGAAATGCTCTCTGTACTTGGGGCAGAGAGAAGCCTCAAAGTAGGCTAATCATGACTCTCAAAGGCGCCCCATTAAGACTCGACTCAAAAAAAAAAAAAGGATACTAGTAGCAGCTTTGTTATAGTAGAGGCTGGTAGACAGAAAGGAGGGAGCTGTCCTCCAACCCATAGCGCTGGGCTTGCCGGGCAGTGTCCACATGCCGTTTGTGTGTGTGGCCCTCTGTGTAAGGCCCCCTGGGTGCAGCGAGTGTCAGACCAGACCTGTAGCGATCATAGCACACACTTAGGCTCACTCTAGGCTAGGAGACGACACACTGCACCCACATACTCCGTGTACACACATTCTTGCTTCGCCTTGCCGGTGTCTATTTCCTTTTCCAGAAAGTTTTTCACTTGTTTCGGCTGCCGTAAGGTCTTCTTTAGCAGAGGGCTGGGCAGAGTATGTGTTCTGGGGTGCACCCAAGATGTGGCCTGGGAGGCTGAGTTTCTGCCTCTGTACTCTCCCTTGTCTTACTGTCTCTTTCTCTTAGTTTCTCTTTGGCCCCAGGAGTGTCCGCAGGTTGCTGCTGCCATGCAAACAGGCAGCCCCACTCAGGAGAGGGATTGTGAGGCCCCAGCTCTGGAGCAAATTCCGTACTGAACTAGACTGAGTGATGTGTTTAGGAGGCCGAGGCTGATAGTAACTATAATTCCCATTCCCTGGGCATTCTGCTCTGGAATAAACCTAGATGTCAGACAGCCCAGCCAAGAGCTAACATACCTGTTTGAACTAGTCTTGTGCCAACGAAGACACATCAGAAGAGAAAAACATTTAGCCAGCTGTCTGATGCAAATAGGTTCTTTTCAGTCAAATGAAGAATGATCATCTACCCATGGGCGTACGAGTATGTTAAATGTGGGTACGTACTAAAGCGTTGAGGCTCTCTCCTTCGGTGTTCGTGAAGTTCCGTTCCAGGAGTCACACAGTGACTGAATGAATGCAGAGACAAGATTTTAGGGCCCGCCTGGCCCACCCAGAGTCAGATGAGAGCTGAGCGGAGACCCTTCCTATCACGCTGCCCCGTGGGGTACCCAGCCCAGGATATTTCCATACCCAGTGTCAGAATATGAAAATGTGTAGCCCTCTCTGGGTGGAATTAAGAGGTATTAATTTATAAGTAACCCTATTTAACCAAAACATCCGAGGAAACACCATTCGGCTCAAACCCTATGAGCAAATTTCAAAACACAGATTTTGCTGGTAAAATAGCCCCATTCTGCTTTTTCCTAGTCAAATACGCCTTTAACCCCCGAGAATCCTTTTCACCAAGCCAGCAGCTCCAGCCTGCACAATGGTTTAATCGTAGTTCTCTGAGTATTAACCCTTTACAAATCATATGACATAAAAAGAGAAAACAGGTAACACCGTCTTTAAGTAATGAGAACTTTTGAGCTAAAGTGCCTCTTAAAGAAATCCTATAGATCGCCGGAGCCCAGCAGGTCGAGGCTGCGGTGGCCGGGAGCGTGCCACGCACTCCAGTCTGGGCGACCCAGTGAGACTCCAACTCAAAAAAAAAAAAAAAAAGGAAAGAAAGAAAGAAATCCTATAAATCGCCAAATTTCTAGTCTTCTGGCAAGCTTTCCATTTAGAACAAAATCCATGATCAATGGCTGCGATGAGCCGGCCTTAGGCTTGCATGCCTCCAGAGCAGGGAAAACCCATAGACGAAAGATGACATTTAAGAAAAAAAACAAAAGCTGACATCGAGTCCATCACTTCTGCCATAAAGCAGCTTCAACTATTGAGACATTCTTCATCTGTGCTGCATCATTGGCACCGGAAATCATTTCTCTCTCTGTCTGGTGCGCACTTGTACTGCAGCAGTGCTCCCCAGAGACTCCGAATTTTACCAAGGCCTCATGACATACTGGCAGTTGGCATGGCAGCGTTCATGTACACTAGCCACTCAGCTGGAGTCTCCCCTCGCCTGGCCTGCAGATGCAAACCACGTCAGCTGCACAGGGACTCTGGGACAGTGAGTCGACACGTGCATGCCCTGTGGCTCCTCAGTTCCGCCTTTCCCTGGCCACAGCCCTGGCCTTGCCTCTGCCTGGTGTCCCAGCTGCCCCTGCACAGACCTGGCCTCTGGTGGGCAGCTCCAATCCCACCAGGACGCCACAGCCTTTGGTCTTAGAAAGCTTCGGCCGCAGAGAGGAAAGTCTTGCACCCTAAGCAGACATCAGCTGGTCTTCCTTTCGTGCTCATGGCGTGCTGGTCTCTGTGTCATGATTCAGGGAAACAAGGACATCTCAGCTTCTGTGCGTCCTCACAGCACTCACTGCTCAGTAATGGAGGCTGTGACATGCCCACCTGGAGAGACCCACACTGTTTCCTTGGAGGAGGCCCACAGCCTGGCGTGCATCACACAGGAAGAGTGTGTGCTGGGGGACCAGGTCTCACGAGGACACCGGGAATCACTTTGGGTAGAAAAGATCCTCCTGGGGGCACTCATAGCTCTAGCTGCATGGAAGCCCGAGGAAGGACATGCACCCTGAACCGGAAGAAAGGCACTGTTAGGGTGTGCACACCAAGAAGGAGAACGCCCAGGGTGACTCTGGGTCCTGGCATTGCATGGCTTTCTTGAGAGAACTGGGGCTTGAGACCTCAGGAGCTGTCATACTTTTGTGGCACACAAACGCCCTCAACCCTCCCCCTAAAGCTTAGTCGGAATGTCGTCTTCCTCTCTAGACGGGGATCCAGCCCCAAGGCAAGGACATTTCTTCCCTGGGAAGCAGTTCTAGGGGACTGGTGTGACCGAGCTGTCGCTGCATGTTTGGGTATTGGAGTGGTGTGGAAAAGTTGGCAGGTGGATGGCGGGTCTCCCGGGTGTCCCAACCAGCACTCGTTCCTGTGGCCCTAGGGTATCAGAACCCAAGGGATTCAGATGGGGCAGGACAGGCGGTGCAGTGCTCACTCAAACCTCAGGGCTGGGGTGAGGGGGCAGGGTGACTTCTCCAGTGGGAGCAGCACCCAGAGCCATGGTGCTTTCGGTGCATTAAGTAAAAAAGTTTTCATTCAATCAAAATGGGAAGAAAAATACATTTTTAAAGTCGAAGATTAGATTTGTCATTACATCAACACAGTTGTAAAATGTAATTCTGAATATTTTTCTGAAGGAAGAGACCCTCACAGACAAAAGCGCTTGGGGCCCTGTCAGAGGGGGCACTTGGCCAGTGCTCAGTGGTTGAACTAGGGGTCTCCAAAGCCTGGAGCCACTGGACAGGCTCTCCAGAGACACGCCATGCTCGCTCTCGGAGTCCAGGTAGCTTTGGCTTCTGACCCAATGCCTGGGTCTCTCCTTCTGGACACTCATTTGACACTGGGAGGATGGAACCTGGGGGCAGGAGGCAGTGTTATTCCACAGATCCTCCAAGTGTTGTGTCCACACCTAGATGCTGGGAGACCCAGCCCTGACTCCAGGGAGCCACTTGTCCAGTAAGCATACGTATCCAGCCTGCAAAGAACTGCAGCTTAGGAGAAAGGGGCTGGATGCAGCAGAGGGACTGGAGTGAACCTGCTGGAGTGACGGGGCACTCTGTGGGGAGGGCTCAGAGTAACTTTTAACCCCAGGCGTCCCCAGCTCTCACCCCATTCTCCTTCCCGACACAGACATCTTTGTTCTTTCATCTGCTCACGCCTTTGCTCTGGCCTTGCCCTCTTGGTCAGAAGGTCCCTCACAGACCCCCCCCCCAGGGAGGGGCTTTTCCTCCAGGCCCATCTCAGTGTCCCCTCCTCTACAGAGTAGTGCCACTACCCCTGGAAGAATCATTCTGGTTGGTTCCGCCACCAACATGCTGGGCAACTTTCAACACGATGCTTAATCCCCCTGAGGTTCAGTCTTCTGACCTGTTAAATAAAAGGAGCGGCCCCAAGCGCATGGTATACAGTGGGTGCTTAATACACAGTAGCAACTTTGAGGAAGCACTGAAAAGTTAACAGGTATAGACCTTCACACTTTCTAAGTCACTTTGCAGGACTCCTGCCTATCCCGTGCCCTCTGAAGAGTGTGCTAGGGTCTTCCCCCCGTCCTCAAGGCCACCTTGCATTTTACTTTTTGCAGGGACTTTTCCCAGGAACCAGAATGTGTCTGTGTCACTCCCCAAACTCCTCACTCTCCCAGAGTCCCCATCAGACACTCCAGGAGCAATCCAGGTGCTCAGAATCCACTTTTTGTCCCAGAAAAATGTGTGTGTTTGCTTCTCAAAGGGCACGGAGGAAATGCCAAAGGAGATGTGTGGCTGGGCCCTTGCCCCAACTCCAAGGTCTGCAGAGCAGAGCAGAGCTTGGCAGACAGGGTGGGAGGTGGAGGGAGGAGAGGCCCCTTCATCTTCCCCAGCCAGCACGCAGGGATCAGGTCGCCCTGAGGACGAGGCAGGTAAAAGCCCCAGGCAGCCAGGCCCAGTTGGGTGTGGGGGACAGAAGCATAGCCGGGTGTGGGGGAGGCTGCATCTGTCTCCTACCTCCCATCCACGCCCCACACGCCCAAGGAGGTCCCGACTCTCCTGCCTTTAATAACCCACCCCACCACAGAGGAACAGATTGGCAGCAAGAAGCATGCCGCTTTTGGCAGTTCAGGTGAGTGGAGGGTGGATTATCAGGGCATTTAGACGAAGGGGAAGGGAAGAAAAAGAGTGCACAAGATGGGGAGACCATCCAGGGAGGCCGTACGCAGAGCCGCCCCAGCCAGCTGCCACGACTTCACAAGCCGCTGCGGAAATGGATAGACACCGCCTCAGCAAGGCCTAGCCCGTCAAAGGAGTCCATCAATCAAAAAAAAAAAATTCTTATGAAACTTAATCATAGAGGATCGTGTGAGGGAGTGGGGAACAAATTAAATTACCACAGCATTAGATACGGGAAATGATTTCTGTCAACCCCATCTTTACTACAATCCTAATACGTTAATTATGTATTTCATTAAGTGGATTCGAGTCTGCACTGAGGAAATCACAGAGGCTTTGAGTCATTCGCCAAGCATGGTGGAAGGACTCCTGTGAATGGAACCCAGTTAATCTGGAAAACTTTCACATGCTAAATGTGGTTTCTTTTGTCTTTTGTGACCCTGGCCCTGGCCCCAGTGGAGGAAGTGCCTGGTTCCTGGGTTGCTTGGAGGAGCATCTGTGGCTGCTTCCGGGAGCCGAAGTCAGAACATGAGACCCACACGTTGGATCCCAGCAGCCAGGGAGTCTTTCTGTCTTGCTTCTCCCGGCTGCCAGTGGGCAAAGCGATGCAGAAGGCCTCCAAGGGGAGTGGAAGCCTCTGAGCTTCGCCGGCAAAGGCTGGTCAAGGCTTCATGAGGTCCACAACCAATGGGCAGCTGGTGCGGTGAGAAGACCATCACAGCGCCCGTACCCCTGTGGACCCACGTGCATTCTGTCCACCTCGCACACGTGGGTCCTTCCCGTTTGGTCTTTGGAGAAACCCCGCCCCCTGGAAGAGAGCTTTAAAGAGCTCAAGTGGGATCTCACTGAAAGGCAGAAGCCTGCCCAACTACGGCAGGATGGCCCACAACTCACGGAAAGACACAACCAGATCATCGGTGGCACGTATTTCAGGCCATCTCGTGGAATCCTCCCTCCCATTGGGCCCTGCTGTCCTAGTAAGCCACAGAACAAGAGGGCTGTGTAGCCATTTGGTTTCCAGGCCCCCTTGTTTGTAGCGCTGATACAGGAAATGGGCTGAGGGTACACACCTGTATCACCAAAGTCCTCTGGGGCCACCAGGGTACAGTCTGTCCGTCTGTCAACAGACCCTCTTGTCTTGTCCCTGCTCAACCAGAATCCAGCTGGACAGAAGGAGACTGTTCATCTCATCTCCTTAGTTCAAGGAGACGGAGGTCACCATGGAGCAAACCCCCCACGCCTCTGCAGACCTTCCTTCTTCTTGGTTCTAAAGGCCTTCCCGTATTTAAGGGGCAGCCGAGTCATAAAGAAAGGAAAATAAGAGGTAATCGTTATTTTTCAGAAAGAGGAGATATCCAGTGCATGTAAATTTCCTGGGTCGTCCTTGAGTGCTCAGTTATCAGTAATGGCCACAAGGAAGTCTTGACACAGAGGAGGAAAGAGAGAAGGCAGGCACTCAGGGCCTGCCTGGAGTGCACGGTGGTGTAAGTGACGGGAAAAGGTTAGCTGATCTGATGAAAACCACATCAGCCTCTCTAGGGAGATATTACTCTCCTCGTTATTCCACTAATTGGCCTTATGTCATCTGAAGACAGCCATACATTCCTTACAGGCCTGCCAAGCTTCTTTAACCATATCCAGGAAAAAAAATTTTAAAATCCATCATCCCCTTAACAGAAACAACAAGGAAATTAACAAGAGTCATATTCTTTCTCAAGAGTCAGTTGAGAGACCCAACCCAAGCCCCTGGCTTCTGACTCAGCCACCCACTCCTCAACTCCTCAAATTATCAAAAACATTGCATGAATATATGCGTCAGATGGTTGGGGGAGGAGCTTGTCTCAGATACAGCAGGATGTTTCATCAGTTCCATAAGGAGAACTAAGGCTCTGGCTGGGGCCCCAGGATCCCTCTTTGCACAGAAACAAAATCCTAATGTGAGATGATGATTCAGGAAGAAGTCTGTTTTCAGGGAGAGTCTGACCTGATGCGGGAGAATCAGTTTCATCCCTGACGCAACACCAGGCTCCGCTTCCCATCATAACAGTGAGGGAAGTACAAAAACACACCCGGGAAATTCAGACTGAGACTGGTGCTATCGGTGGCCTGGAGCTTGCAATAACTTAAAAATCAAGTGCACTTTTTCATTATTCTTTAGCAAAGAGCTATGATTTAATGATATAAGTTAACAATGGATGATAATTTAAAGTGATGACAATAGTTTAATTATTCACACACATATAAAAATTAACTCTATAACGTATTTCTTTGTAAGAACAGGTTCATTTAAAACATTTTGAACGGTGCATACGATTACCACTTAGACTCTTTCTTTCATGGCTTTCCAGAGACAGAGTCAATTCTTCCTGTCAATTTCTCACCAGACAGTTCTACAGACTAAGAGTTCTGCCTTATAAAAAAGAAGGAAAAGAAAAAAAAAAGTCCCACCGTTCTAGGGTTTGTCTGGAATTTCCTAGGACTCAGGAATGGGATAGGTGTTTCCATACTACTGTGCCTTTCCGTTCAAGTAGGCAGGAACCAGACTTACATCATAATATGCATATGCATGAGTGTGTGTGTGCATGTGTGTGTTGTATGTGGTGGGTGTTCCTTCCCTGTCTTTCAGCACGTCCAAGAAGACCAATTTTTTTTCCTTTCTCTGACTGTCCAGAGTTGGAGGTGTTTGGGGCTGGGGGAAGGGCCATTTCAAAACTGACTAGAAAAGAAAGGAGGAAGACAAAATGAATAAGATAGGAAACTGAAACTGAAGGACATCCTCTTGAGCTCAGAGCCTTTAGACGCTCTTGGAACAATATAATTCAAATATGACTGAGTATCAAAGCAACTGGACCTCACCAAGGACGGTCAAGAATGCTAAAGCTCTATGGCTTGGGGAGAAAGCCAGTGCTATTTCAGAGGAATGCCACAGGGTCTTCACAATTACTCCGTCCCTTCTGACTTGTCTGTCATGGGAAAATGCAGCATTTAACCACGACTAGGGTCCTGTCCTCACTTGCTCTTTGGCTCTGGCTGCTGTGAACCACCTCCACTGTTGACGGCAGATGCAGCAAACTTGCAGGACACAGCAGACAGGGGCCTGAGGCACCATCACCAGACCGTGCCTTGAATGGAAGCAACTCCAAGTCCTAATGGAACTAGAAGCGAAACCATGTTTATTTAGGTCAACACAGTGCCAGCATTCAGATGGAAATGCTATCATATCGTCAAACATAGAAATAAAGTAGTCAAGCCACCAAATAGTTGGATGTGGTTGAATCTCGGGATAATCCAATATAGCAGCTCTGTTCAGGCTCTCTTTGGATGACTCATTTTTTTCAGTGTAATTATCTCACTGGACAGTTTCACAGGTCAGGAACTTCTTGGTAGAATCATAATCATCTTGCCATTGAAGTTCAGCTATTTACTATGGTCTAATGTTGCATAGCTACAGTTGATACCATGTGACATAAGATAGTGACGTCTAAAGGTCAGTTTTCTACCACAGTTGCTATTCACAAGATGTCTAGAGAAAACGAATGACAGGGCACTCAATAGTCTTACTAAAAAGTATTCTAGCCTATAGGTCTTCTGAAATCTGGGAGCCCGTTCTTCAAAAGAGAAAGTCTGTGCATAAAACTAATTTCCTCTCCCTCCTCTTAGTCATAGGAGGAGTGGAAGGAGAGTCATTCAAGCTGAGGATGAAATGCCATTGGGGTGTTTGGAAGAGTACTGAATAAAGGCTGTGCCCCTCAGCCGGTGATGTCTCTGATTGGTGCTTCGTAAATACCATTTATAATTTGTTGACTGATACCTCCTCACTACGTAAAGTTGCTGCACAGACCAGGTACTATTATTTGACCTTCTCTTGTTTATTTTGTAATTATCACCTTTTTTTTTTTTTTTTTTTTTTTGCCTAACTTTATAGCCAGATAGATCCGGGTTGAAAAACAACTCAGCTACTTACTAATGGGCAGTTTGCCTTCTATCAGTCCGTGCTTCCATCATTTAGAAAATTGGGATCCCTCCCTCTCAGGAATGACAGCTATTTTATTAAGCCAGGAAACAAATGTATGGAGTCAGATCGGCTTGGTATTTCCTTCTTAAATGGTAACAGCTCATGTTTACTTAGTTCTCAGGATGTGCCAGGCTCAGGTTTTATATGCATTATCTCATTTAATTCCTCACCACCATCCCATCATGTGGTTATTATTATCATCTCCATTTTATAGGCAAGAAAAGTGAGGCTGAGAAAGAGCGATCAGGTGACTTGTCCAAATCTCACTGCTAAGAAGTGGTGAAGCTCATTATTTGAGCCAAATCTGCATAGAGCTCACCTGCTCTGCATCATCTCCAAGACGAAGGTCAGACTCCCCAACACACTGACTCTGCCTGCCACTAAAAACCACCTCTTCACCCCAGCCCCGGTGGTCATGCTGTTCTTGGCACAGTACGAACGACTGCTTCCTCCTCAGTTCCCCCCAACCCGTACATTTCGGGGTTGGCCTCAAGATTCAGCTCTGAAAACTCTATTCTATGGCGTTTTCTCCAACTCTCCCAGAGATGGACTCTTCTTTATACTCGCAGAGCTCTTTGCACGTATTTCCATCTCTTCCGTCATTGAACTTATTTTTGAAATTAGGAAAAAGGGTGTGAGGTGATCTTCTGGCCTAGAAAAGCTGAAGGAGATTCACAGAAGGACTCAGAAAGAATGTAAAAGGACTTTAAAGCAGAATCAGAAGGTAAATAGATTTGTTGAATCACATAGGTTTAATGATAAATGCAGGTAAATGATAAATGATAACAGGATAGGCTGACAGTCTTGCAGGCTCAAATTAGCTGTGAGCACAGCACCAAGTAATAATATGTAACACGAATCCAGAGGATATAGGCGACCGGTGCCCCTCCAGGAGGGCATGGCTTGAAGTCCACCGCAGGGGTCCCCAACCCAAGGCCATGGACCAGCACCAGCCTGTGGCCTTCAGGAACCAGGCCGCACAGCAGGAGAGGAGCCGGCCAGCCAGCAAAGCTTCATCTGTACTCACAGCTGCCCCCTGTGGCTCGCATGACCGCCTGA
>CAUYQG010096572.1:0-15346 GCA_963574415.1 Tarsius wallacei
GCCCGGCTGATTTTTTGATTTATTGTAGAGATGAGGTCTCGCTTGCCCAGGCGGGTCTCGAACCCGCGGGCTCAGGCAATCCACTCACCTCAGCCTCCCAAAGGCGCGGGATTACAGGCTGAGCCACCGAGCCCAGCTCCGGCTAGTTTTTTATTTTTACTGTGACACGAGGTCTCGCAGTTGCCTGGGCTGGTCTCGAACCCACGAATTCAGGCAATCCAGTCGCCTTGGCCTCCCAAAGTGCTAGGATTACAGGCTGAGCCACCAAGCCCGGGTTGGATGCAGTTTTTCATTTGAGGCCAAGTAAAATGGCAAATCCTAGACTTGAATGGTTTGAAGGCAGAGCTTCTTGTTGGTAAGGACTCATGGTGACAAATGACTATACAAACCTTCTTAGATGGGAAGAAGTAAATTAGTTTTGAACAAAATTTTTAGAAAAAGCTAGGAAATTATTTAAACACCAACTGGGAGAAAGGTTACATCTATTTAATGATGGAAGTGCTAATTTTATGCATCCCTGTTAATAGCTTTGAAATGAAGAAAGGAAAAATACTAATTCTTAGCTCATCTGTACTTTGATTTAGCTCTCAGAATCTGTTTTCTGAAAGTGATATAAAAGGACAGTTTTGGGGAGAGCAGAAGTTGAAGGGTGTGTCCCAACACATTGCAGTGTTTCTTGGGTGATGTATTATGAATTTTTTAACCAAGGATTTATCACATCTTTGTAATGGTTGTACTTTCAGGTTTTAAGGTAATGATTTTGGAAAGTTGTTATTTAGGCTATACTGCCCTTCAATATTCCCAAACCAGACTTTTAAACATGTATGATGTCTCCTATATTGATATTCTATGGTATACCGTTAAATCTACATCTTTCATGATTTTACACATTTCCATCAGGTCCTCCTAGGCTGAAAAGTCCATTACATTGTCTGACCTTTCATGAAAGTCTTTTTCTTTAGTCATAGTCATTCTCTGTTCTTTTTTGAGTTGCATTGGATCTTTTCTTGAGGTGTGACAATTAGGACTTTATGCTTCATATAGAGAATCATAACATTTCTTTTCTTCATATAGAGAATCATAACAGTTTTGTGTTTGGATATTGTACAGCTTAAGAACCAATTTCTAATTTCCTTCATGATGATGATGAAAACTTTATGGTCCTCTTGATTCACTGTATTTAGATCTCTGGGTTTTATTTTTTTCTTTCTTTTTTTTTTTTTTGAGTTGGAGTCTTACTCTGTTGCCCAGACTGGAGTGCAGTGGCTCGCTCATGGCCACTGCAGCCTCGACTTGCTGGGCTCAGGTGATCCTTCCACCTCAGCCTTCCAAGTAGCTGAAACTCCGGGCATGTGCCACCATGCCCGGCTAATTTTTCTTGATTTATCGTAGAGACAAGGTCTCACCAAATTTCCCAGGCTGGTCTCAAACCCCTGGGCTCAGGCGGTCCTTTCACCTCTGCCTCCCAAAGTGCTGGGATTACAGGTGCGAGCTTAGATCTCTGTTTTAATTGAAATATCTAGAAATTCTTAGGTTCTTTTCCTAGGTGGTATATCTCATCTTTTAAATATTCTTGAGGTTGCTTTTTGAAGTGTATTTCCTTCTGCTGGCTTAGACCAGTTTATATGCCAACTCATTATTTTATGAGATCTTTTTGCAGTTTATGATACTTTACTATGTGAAAGAGTTTAAAGTTGTACATGCCACAGGCATAATCTTTCTTTTTTTTTTTTTTTGAGTTGGAGTCTCACTCTGTCACCCAGACTGGAGTGCAGTGGCTGCTCCCGGCCACGCAACCTCGACCTGCTGGGCTCTGGCGATCCTTCTGCCTCAGCCTTCCAAGTAGCTGGAACTACAGGCACGTGCTGCCATGCCCTTCTAATTTTTGATTTATTGTAGAGATGAGGTCTCGCCAAGTTGCCCAGGAGGGTCTTGAACCCACGAGCTCAGGCAGTTCACTCACCTCAGCCTCCCAAGGTGCGGGATTACAGGCTGAGCCACCGAGCCTGGCTGGCATAATCTTTCAATCTTATAGGATAAGAAGAAGTTACTAATACAGGTTCTTCCTAGTGACCTGTGATCATTTAAACTAGTAATTCTCAACCTGGCTGCACATTAGAATCACTGGGAAGATTTTTAAAATACCTATGCCAGGGCCCTTCTCTGAGAGGTGGAGCCCCAGGCATTAGTATTTTAGAAAACTCCAAGGTGATGGTAATAAGCAGCCAGGGTTGACAACCATTGAATTAGATTTCACACTGGGAAATCACCAGCTGCTAGAACTTCTAAAGTGGATTAGCTCTTTTGCTTGCTGAATGCTGGAGAATAATTACCATTAGAGTGTTCAAGGAAATGTGTATCAAACTTTGCAATTATAAGATGGCACCTGAATCAAATTATTTCTTAACCTGTTTTCCTGGCCTAATTAAATTCTGAGAATTAAAATATGGATGAGCTAACAATTGGAACTTTCAGTTCCTCATTCTAAAACCTTTTTTTTCATCTGTTTGACTTTCATGTTGGTGATTGTGTTTTCAGAGCAGTAATATCCTTTGTCTTTAGCAGGAAATGAAACATGGGTCTGATTAATTATGCATACATACCCTGGCACCTTTTTTTTTTTTTAAGACACAGTGAAAGTGCCTATGAACTTCAGTAGCTGCAAAACTCAGACTTGTTCTTGGGCTGAGGGAGTGGTACCTTTCGTTCTTCAATCTTGGAATGAGTGACTCATGCTCTCTGCAAGTACACAGTATTTAATCACTTGTTTTCTGTGTACCAGGAAGAGGAGGGCATATGAAAATAGAAGCCATAGAAGCCCAATGGATCTGAAATAAGAGTGGCAATGCTACCTGAAGGGTCAAACAATTGAGCTTATTACAAATACTTAACGACTTTGGGTGTGTGTTACTTTAATATTTCACAAATTAAAATTTGACATTATTTCTTTTTTTTATTTTTTATTTTTTTTTGAGTTAGAGTCTCACTCTGTCGCCCAGACTGGAGTGCAGTGGCACGCTACCGACCACCGCAGCCTCGACCTGCTGGGTTTCGGCGATCCTTCCACCTCAGCCTTCCAAGTAGCCAGAACTACAGGCGCGCGCTACCACGCCCGGCTAATTTTTTTGATTTATTGTAGAGATGAGGTGTCTCCAGGTTGCCCAGGCGGGTCTTGAACCGGCAGGCTCAGGCAATTCACTCACCTCGGCCTTCCAAAGCGCGGGATTACAGGCTGAGCCACCGAGCCCAGCTGACATTATTTCTAAAGTACTATACTTTTGCAATTTGGAACTCTATTTCTTACTAGATTACTTTGACAGTCTTAAATTTTAGAACTTATTTTTTAATCAAGAAGTTTTCTCTTTCAAATTTGCATACTTTCTAATGAGTACAACTTCTGAAGGAAAGGTTAGAAAACAGTATAATTGTTGGAACAGTTCAATTACATGATTGTTCTTTGTGGGAGGGTATGGCCCACTGGCCATTACTTCTGCCATTCCAATGCCTTCTGCTCCCAGGGTAGCTGTTAATATGGGCAACAGAGTATTTATTACTGTATGTGTTGCTGCATATGCTAGGACTAATATTGTTTACACATCTTCTCTGTACAGACTCTGCTAATGCCAATTTGTTTTATTTAGTGAAGAGTAACAGATTTAAAATTATGTACACACACATTTTAAAGTATCTGTTATATATCAGGCGGCAAAGTCACAGTAGTTCAAGACACACTGAGTCTGCCTGCTTGTGTCATTTACAGTGCCTGCTTCAGAGGCCTTCCTCTGTTGTCTCATGTCTGGTCTCTGTAGTAGTATGAGAAATTAAATACACCTGCTAGAGATTTTAAGATAATTTAAGGATTTCAAGATAATTTAAATTGCCCAGAATTTTTAGGTAAGTCTTTTATTGTGAGAAATTGCAAGCTGTAACAAATACGCATGTGTACTCCCTGAATCTCAAATAAAAAGAAATCGCATGCTCATAACTTATTAAATCTACTGAAAGATAAATGCTTTTATTATTTTCTTATTTTATATTTTTTAAAAGACAGGGTCTCATTCTGTTACCCAGGCTGGAGTACAGTGGTGCAATCATAGCTCACTGTAGTCGCAAACTCCTGAGTAGCAGGGACTACATTATGTGACATCATGCCTGGCTAATTTTTTTTTTTGTGGAGACTGGCATCTCACTATGTTGCCCAGGCAGGTCTTGAACTCCCGGGTGATAGCGATCCTCCCACCTCAGCCTCCCAAAGGGCTCGGTTTATAGGCGTGAGCCACCACACCCAACCAAATGCTTTTATTATTAAAAGCACCTGAAAAGTGCTTTTTAAAAAGTCCAAGCTCGAGTAGCTGAGGGCTGTAGCTGGTGGGAGGAAGTCCTGGAGGCCATGGACACTCAGCCACTGGGATCAGCGAGGAAGCCTCCGTTTTGGAGAGGAGGAGCCAAGCTTTAGCCTCCCATCTCAGCGATGGGGGAATCCCTGACTGCCTCTCTCTCCACAGATGAGCAGCAGCTGCTCAGGGCTGAGCAAGGTCCTGGTGACCATAGCTATAGCCATGGTGTCTGCCTCCTCCCCCTGCCCCCAGGCCTGGGGCCCCCTAGGGGTCCAGTATGGGCAGCCTGGCAGGTCCGTGATCCTGTGTTGTCCTGGAGTGACTGCTGGGGCCCTGGTGTCCTGGTTTCGGGACGGGGAGCCACGGCTGCTCCAGAGACCCGACTCTGGTTTAGGGCATGAATTGGTCTTGGCCCAGGCAGACAGAACTGACGAGGGCACCTACATCTGTTGGACCCTGGGTGGTGCACTTGGGGGCACAGTGACCCTGCAGCTGGGCTACCCCCCTGCCTGCCCTGTTGTCTCCTGCCAAGCAGCTGACTATGAGAACTTCTCCTGTACCTGGAGTCCCAGTCAGGTCAGCGGTTTACCCACCCGCTACCTCACCTCCTACAGAAAGAAGACGGTACCAGGAGCTGATGGCCAGAGGAGAAGTCCATCCACAGGGCCCTGGCCATGCCCACAGGACCCCCTAGGGGCTGCCCACTGTGTGGTCCATGGGGCAGAGTTCGGAAGTCAGTACCGGATTAATGTGACTGAGGTGAACCCACTGGGTGCCAGCACACGCCTGCTGATGTGAGCTTGCAGAACATCTTGCGCCCTGATCCACCCCAGGGGCTGCGGATGAGTCGGTACCAGGTTACCCACAACGCCTGCGTGCCAGCTGGACATAACCTGCCTCCTGGCCCCTCCAGGCCCATTTCCTGCTCAAGTTCCGGTTGCAGTACTGTCCATCACAGCATCCAGCCTGGTCCATGGTGGAGCCAGCTGGATTGGAGGAGGTGATCACAGACGCTGTGGCTGGGCTGCCCCATGCCGTCCAGGTCAGTGCCCGGAACTTTCTAGATGCTGGCACCTGGAGCGCCTGGAGTCCAGAGGCCTGGGGAACTCCAAGCACTGGGCCTCTACCAAAGGAGATACCAGCTGGGGGCCAGCTATACATGCAGCCAGGGGTGGCCCTCAGGTGGACAGCCCTGCTCCTCCAAAGCCCTCTCTCCAGCCAGACCCACGGCCACTTGATCTCAGGGACCCTCTGGAGCAGGTGGCTGTGCTGGCATCTTTGGGAATCCTTTCTTTCCTGGGACTGGCAGTGGGAGCCCTGGCACTGGGGCTCTGGAGCTTCAAACCTGCAGAGGACCCAGGAGGGCTTCAGCTGATTCCACCTCTAACTCTGTCTTGCTGGTATGGATGGATAGACAGATAGAACCCAGACAGGACAGTAGATCCCAATGGATGGGGTCTCAGTTGGAGGTTCTGTTTGAAGTCAGAGGCAGGTGGAGGTGTATTGCTTATCCTGTGACACTCCTGGGCCTTGGTTCTTGGCCTGTTGCCACAGAACCCAAGAGGCACATCCTGTTTTGTAAGACCCTGCATTCCAAACTTGCTAGCCTGAAAGGAGACTGGACCTCTGATTTCATCCCAGAGCTGGAGTTCCACCTGGGGAACGTGTGTAGGTGTGTATGTCTGTGTCTATGTGTGACCATGTGTATGTGAGACAGAGAACGTGTGTTCTCTGCATACGAGTATGTGCGTAGGTGCCTGGGGAGAGTGTGTGGGTCCTTGGCTCTTGGCTTTGCCCCTCACAGGGGTCAGGAAGGTGTGAATAAAGAGAATGAGGAAATTCTTGGTGACCACAAAACAAAACAAAACAAAAAAAAACAAGCTCATTCTGTTGGTATAAAAGAAAAGTAATTAAAAGTACCTGTATAACAGACTGACATTTTGGGTCTAACTTTAAAAACAATAAAAACTAAAGATAGGCCGGGCTCGGTGGCTCAGTCTGTAATCCTAGCACTTTGGGAGGCCTAGGTGAGTGGATTGCCTGAGCCCGCAGGTTCGAGACCAGCCCGGGCAACTTGCTGAGACCTCACCTCTACAATAAATAAAAAAAATTAGCTGGACATGGTAGTGCGCACCTGTAGTTCTGGCTACTTGGAAGGCTGAGGCAGAAGGCTCGCTAGAGCCCAGCAGGTTGATGCCACTGCCCTCCAGCCTGGGCGATGGAGTGAGACAGTTACTCAAAAACAAACAAACGCCCCCCCCCAAACTAAAGATGTTAGTCTTATTACAAGTCAATGAAAATAAGCAAATTGGTAGGAGAGATTCATTTTTACTCTTTGTTGCTTATTTTTATTTGCTTATTTATTTGGTTCAGAAACTGTTGATGACTGCCTATTATGCTAGTGTCACCAGTGTTCAGTGGTAAACTAAATAGCCATCACATTAAATAAACTGAAAAAAGAGTTGAGACACAATAGATTGTCTTTTAATTGGTAAGTGGTAACTGTTTTATTATAACTATTAGTATATTGGGAGTTAGTTCTATTTATTCTGTTTTTAGAGATAGACTCTCGCGCTGTTGCCCAGGCTGAAGTGCAGTGGAATGATCGTAGCTCACTGCAAAACTCCTGGGCTGAAGGGATCCTCCCACCTTAGCCTCCTGAGTAGCTGGGACTATAGGCATTTGCCACCATGCCCAGCTCCAGGAATTATTTCTACCTTTTATTTATATTTTCCATTTATCATGCTTTTTTTTCTTCTTCTTATTTTATTTTCCAGCAAGTCAGTTTATTAGAAGGTAGGAAAGCTCTCAACAGTGAGAGGGAACCCCAAAGTGGGTTGCCCTTCTTATTTTTTTCTCTGCTGCCTTTTCCTGTCTTCCATTGGATAGGTCAAGTTTTGTCAGGTATCTTTCTGTTGCTGATTCACATTCTACTTATAGTAGAAGTTTCACATTCTACTTATATTTTTCTGTGGTTTCTCCAGATTTAGGACCCAGTACTATTTCACATGTGTAACTGAAGTTTACCAATGTCTGTGTCTTTCCCAAGCATGTTTTTACTTCCCTTGAGATTCTTGAGGTCTTTTCTAGATTTTACCTCCTTGAGACCTTTTCTAGTTTCCTCCTCTTTCCCGTGTGTTTGGGGGTTTGGGGGAAGCAAGGAAGCTGGCAGTTGTGCTTGATTTACCATTTGGACCATTTGGGTTGCTGGGACTAAGACTGGATGCCCAGTTTTGAGTAGTATTAGAGCTGCAGATCAGTGTTTCATATTTTGAGAAAATAGAATTCTGAGGCCTGTCTAGGCATTAAGATATTTCCATAAAGCATTTATTACTTTGTGAAGGCTTTCAGGAAATATGGCCGTACCATGAGGCTTAATAATGAAAAACCATGTTGAAGTTGGGTTTTTTCTTTTATACGTTTAAGTCTCTTTTTGAACCATATATAGACCCCTAAAATAAAAACGTATGGAGAGATTGAGTGGTGGAATGTGGAGTTTTAAATATGCATGCATTTCTCTACTACAGGTGGAAATTACTAACATTTATTATGTGACAGGCGCTGTGCTGGGCACTTTTACATAATGTATTTAATCCTTATCCTCATGAAACCATATAAGTTAGATTGAATTCCCATTTGCAAAAGAGAAAACTGAAGCTGAGAGGGGTTCAGAGACTGCAGTAGAGCTAGGCTTCTTTGTCTAGGACACTAAATACAGTGTCCATATTACATCCGAATATCTTGATGCTGTCCAGCCTTGTAGAGAGTCAGTCCCAGGTCACCCTAGCTCTTTTTTTCATTTTCTTTTTTTTTTTTGAGTTGGAGTCTCTGTCACCCAGGTTAGAATGCAGTAGCATAGTCATGGCTCACCGTAGCCTCAATCTTCTGAACTCAGTCAATCCTTATGCCTCAGCTTCCCGAGTAGCTGGGGCTATAGGTGTGTGCCACCAAGCCTAGCTAATTTTTTGATTATTTTGTAGAGACAGGGTCTTGCTATGTTGCCTAGACTGCTCTCAAACTCCTGGGCTCAGGCGGTCCTCCTGCCTTGGCCTCCCAAAGTGCCGGGATTACATTACATACTGTGTCTTGCCTACCCTTTCTCATTCTTATATGTCACTTGGGTCTGTGGCTTCAGACTTGCCCCTTCATGCCCATTCTCTACACACTTGTTATAATCTGTTTCAAATGCAAATCTGTCCTACTGAAGGAAATGACTCCTATTTTACTGTCTTCCTCCTGAATGAGTCCTTGTTCAGATCCTCAGCCTCATCCTTTCTGCTTCCTGCCTTATACCTCATGTCCCAGCAGTACCAAATTGTCTGGAGTCCTCCTTGCCTGCAGTAAATATGTCAGTGTCTGTTATGTGTTAAGCAGCCTGTTAGAGGCTGACAGCAGCTTTTTAGATGATCCAAGTGGTGCAAGTCTGGGCCCTGGCCAAGGATAGTGATGGTAGAGGTGAAGAAAAGCGAAAGGTTCATCAGAATTGAGGAGCTAGAATCAATAGGATTTGGTGAGAGAGAAAGACATTTTGGATGTCTCCGAGGTTCTGGCTTGGGCAACTTAGATGATGGTGGTAAACTGAAAGCCCTGTACAGATATGAGAGGATTATGGCAGAGAAAATTTGGTAGAGAAACTTATGGTGTTAGAGGTGTGTTAGAAAGAGCCCTGGTCTGAGAGTAGGAAACTGTGTTCTAATGTCAACAAACTGTGTAGTGTTGGACAGTCACTTTACCTCTGCCAGCTTTGATGTCTTTTTCTGAAATAGACTAGATGACTTTAATGTTTGCCAGTTTGTTTGTTTGTTTATTTATTTAGAGTTGGAGTCTTACTCTGTTGTCCAGACTGAAGTGCGATGACATACTCATGGCTACCGCAGCCTCAACTTGCTGGGCTCAGGCAATACTTCCACCTCAGCCTTCCAAGTACCTGGAACTACAGATGTGCACCACCATGCCTGGCTAATTTTTTTTTTTAATTGTAGAGATGAGGTCTTGCCAAGTTGCCCAGGTTGGTCTCGAACCCCTGGACTCAGGCAATCCTTTCATCTCAGCCTCCTAAAGTGTTGGGATTACAGGCGTGAGCCACCCTGCCTGGCTTCATTTGCCACTTTAAATAGTGAACCCTTTCGATGTGATTCTGAGCAAATTATCTGACTTCAACTTCTCTGTCTCTTCCATGACATATGTAGGAGGACTCAAAAAAGCCTGGAATTATATTTTAGAGGTTGGGCCCCTTGTAGTACAGGCTTCCCCTACTAGGTAAGTTTTCTAGGAACCTATTGGCATCAATGTGCCAGCTAGTGTTGTTGAGAGAGGCTGCATTCAGCTTCAGTTAATTTTTTTTGGAGAGTCTTTCAAGCCTTTGCCCATTTCATGATGGATGATTTAGGAGTGCACCTGCCCACACCGAATTGAGTATTCAGCAGTTTTTGTCCAAAATGGCATGACTCCCATGCCCTACCTTCCCTGTTCATACAGTCTCACCTCGAGCGACTTTTTTGTTTCCCTGGATGAAAAAAGTCATCAAAGGGAAGTGTTTTGCTGATATATAAGAGGTGAAACAAAAAACAGTAGAAGCACTAAAAGGCATCAAAGTTGGCATGTTCAAAAACTGTTTTGAGCAGTGAAAAGTGTCTCAATAGGGGTATTTCATCAACTGGAGAGTGCTCTGAAGGTGACTGAAGTTTAAACATGTAAGAATAAATACACAATTTTTATAAATAAATTCCATTTTGGGGACTTCCCCCTCGTGTGTTCACCCTTCTATTTTGGGGCCTGCTGTGTACCATGAACTAGGAACGTAAACTAAAGGAAATAGGTCTCAGTGAGCTTCCTGTTCCTGGTGAGTTTCTGCTCAGTCAAGGAGACAGACCGGACACTTAATTACATGCACTAAAACCAAAATAAGATGCCAGGTTGGGACTATGTCAAGGTTCAGGGGAGCTGTGCGGGAGAACCCAGTCAGTTCTGGGTGGGTGGAGTGGGGAATATGTGCAGAAAGAGCAGTGACCCTTGTTCTGAGACTGGAATGAAGGGCAGGCAGAAGTGGGTGGGGAGCAGCATTCCAGGCCGCCTGCTCATGGTTCAGGATGACTGAATACCAGGATGCTGGGTGTGGGGAGGACTCGCAAGAAGGGCTGGACAGAACTAGCCTATGCAGGGTCCCACAAACCTTTTCAAGGAATTTGATCTTTGTTTACAAGGCTGGGGGGAGTAGAAGTAACTAGCAATGTTCATATTTATCCACTTTTAAAAGACTAGTGTACTTCTTTTGCAATATTCATGTTAGACCAACTAGATTTTAGGGCAGAGTAGTGTTCGAAATAAAAACAGTTATTATGTCCTGATAATCAGAGCAGTTCAACAGGAAGATATAATAATCCTGGATCTGTATATGCTTGACAACTAGTCTTAAAAAATGTGAAGTGAATAGAGGTTTTAAAAAACTAAGACCTCTCAAAAACTAATAGGTTAAGCAGTTAAAAAAAATTAGCAAGTACATAGAAGAGTTGTACTTGCTAATAAATAATTCACAAGGTTGATATAGTGAACCCTCACCCACAAGTTACATAGTGTTTTCAGTTGTTTGAGGTTCATAGTAAGAAATATATATATTTCTTAGGCTGTGGGGAGTAGAAGGAATTAGCAATGTTCATATTTATCCATTTTTAAAAGACTAGTGTACTTCTTTTGCAATATTCATGTTAGGCAGAAGGATCGCCTGAGGCAGAAGGATCGCCTGAGCCCAGCAGAACAAGGCTGGGGTGGCCGTGAGTGTGGCAGAAGGATCACCTGAGCCCAGCAGAACAAGGCTGGGGTGGCTGTGAGTGTGCCGTTTTCCCTCCAGCCTGGGCAACAGAGTGAGACTCCAACTCAAAAAATAAAATAAAATAAATAAACAACCAGAAAAAGAGGTGAAATGAAAAACAGCCACCACAGCCTCAATCTACTGGGCCCAGGTGATCCTTTCTGCCTCAGCTTTCCAAGTAGCTGGAACTACAGGCGTGCGCTACCATGCCCAGATAATTTTTGCTTTATTGTAGAGATGAGGTCTCGCCATGTTACCCAGGCTGGTCTTAAACCCCTGGACTCAGGCAGTCCTCTTACCTCTACCTCTCAAAGTGCTGGGATTTATAGACATTGAGCCATCGTGTCTGGCTAGTAAGAAATATTTTTTACGTCATGACCTAGTGGGCCACATACACAAATGTTTCACGGAATGATATTTCTCCTTACATGGCAGTTTTTCTGTTTTCTGCCCTATTCTGTTTCAGTGGTGTTAATGCTGATCTCATTATACAAAACTGATTTCAGGACACACCAATGGATTGACACCCCTTTTCTTGAAAAAGGTTGTGAGATTTAAAAAAATACCTGCTTTTCAGACACATTTTAGAGCATCTACAAATTGACTTTCCAATTCCCCTCTCACACTTAACTTCCAGTGACCCTGTTACCTCTCCATTCTTCCCCTTGCCAGAACTAAGATGACTTTGATTCCTATTTTTACTGAGTCAAGGCCATCTGATACACTCATCTGCATCTCTTCTCCATTTCTATATTTAACCTTTCATCTTTCCTTCCAGACTTAGAAAAAGAAAATAGTATCTTTTTACTTTCCAAGGTTAACTTTTACCACCTGTATTTTTCATTTTGTCATCTTCTGCTTTCTTTTCCTCCAGTGTCTTCTCTTGTTCTTAAATCTAGACATTTCTTCTTGGCCATCCCATCATAAACTCAGTCTTAATGGGTTTAACTGATTCTCATTTTGGACCTCAAAAATTTTATCAGTGACTGTTATTTTTTAGTCTTTAGCTCACAGCACAGATATTTTTATAGTTTTTTTTTCTGGTTGTTTATTTATTTTATTTTATTTTTTGAGTTGGAGTCTCACTCTGTTGCCCAGGCTGAAGGGCAATGGCACACTCATGGCCACCCCAGCCTTGTTCTGCTGGGCTCAGACAATCCTTCTGCCTCAGCCTTCCAAGTAGCTGGAACTATAGGTATGTGCAACCACGACCGGCTAATTTTTGATTTATTGTAGAGATGAGGTCTTGCCGAGTTGCCTGGGCTGGACTCGAACCCGAGGGCTCAGGCAATCCACTCTCCTCAACCTCCCAAAGTGCGGGGATTACAGGCTGAGCTACTGAGCCTGGCCTATTTCATTTTTAAAGACCAGTCAAGCACAATAGTGAGATGGGGAAAGGGTAGAACAAGGAGTTTCATCTGTAACTGATTGTCAACAGTCAATCGAGATAATTTGCTACCTTCAGATCAGTCTCTAGTTGTTTATTTTTTTAAGTTAAAATATTATTATTTTTTGAGTTGGCCTTATCCTGTTGCCCAGGCTGGAGTGCAGTGGCATGTTCACGGCAACTGCAGCCTCGACCTGCTGGGCTTAGGCGATCCTTCCACCTCAGCTTCCCAAGTATTGGAACCACAGGTGTGTGTCAAAACACCCAGTTAATTTTTTTGATTTATCATAGAGATGAGAGCTTGCTAAGTTGCCTAGACTGGTCTTGAACCCCTGGGCTCAGGCATTTCTCTCCCTTCTGCCTTCGAAATTGCTGGGATTACTACAGGTGTGAGCCACTGTGCCTGGCTGGAATCTTATTTTCTTGAATGAATGATACATTCATGTGATTCAAAATGCCAAAGATGCAGGAGGGTTTAGAGTTGTTTTTTTTTTTGAGTTGGAGTCTCACTCTGTTGCCCAGACTGGAATGCAGTGGCCGCTCCCTGCCACCGCAGCCTCGACCTGCTGGGCTCCGGCGATCCTTCTGCCTCAGCCTTCCAAGTAGCTGGAACTACAGGTGCGTGCTACCACGCCTGGCTGATTTTTTGATTTATTGTAGAGATGAGGTCTCGCCAAGTTGCCCAGGCGGGTCTCGAACCCGTGGGCTCAGGCAATCCACTCACCTCAGCCTCTCAAAGCGGGGGATTACAGGCTGAGCCACCGAGCCCAGTGGGTTTAGAGTTAAAAGGGTCTCACCTGCCTTTTCTTCCAGCTGCTGAATACCCTGTCCCTTCTGCCTTGCTCCCTCTTACTTTTTTTCTCCCATGTCATCGTTTCCCACTTAAGAGAGAATAGATGTTTCTTTTTTTTTTTGAGTTGGAGTCTCACTCTGTCGCCCAGACTGGAGTGCAGTGGCTGCTCCCGGCCACCACAGCCTCGACCTGCTGGGCTCCGGCGATCCTTCCGCCTCAGCCTTCTGAGTAGCTGGAACTACAGGCATGTGCTACCACGCCTGGCTAATTTTTTGATTTATTGTAGAGATGAGGTCTCGCTTGCCCAGGCGGGTCTCGAACCCGCGGGCTCAGGCAATCCACTCACCTCAGCCTCCCAAAGGCGCAAGATTACAGGCTGAACCACCAAGCCCGGCTGAGAATAGATGTTTCAATGTCATCTTTCATTTATCCTTTTCATGTCATCCATATAGCTTCCTTTGAGGGGTTTCATGTTAATCTTCCAGTGCCAACCCACCCCCCCATACTCATTTGTAATGTCCTTCCATGTCATTTCAAACCAAGATTTTGCAGTAATCTTCTAGCTGGGTTCCCTATTCCCAATCTCCAACCCCTTTCAAATATTATTTCATGAAACTTTTTTCTGTAAGTGTTCCAGTCTCTAATTTCATGACACTGTTTTTTCTGGTAAATACATGCATGTATGTGTTCTCTAGGCTGTGATGTGAAAAATATCTCTTATGATGGAGCTCAAACAATTGAAAACACTAACATTAACCTTGTGGTAGAATCCCTGCTGTAATCTTGATTTATGTCATTATCTGCTTGTCATAGTTTTCAAGATGTGCAGGCTCATTGTTTCTTCAAGTCCCTCCACAGTTGGCCTCAGTTTACTTTCACAGTCTTATCGATTCAAATATCTGGTGTACCTGTTTGTCTTCTGTTATCTAGACTATTTGTTCCTTTAATTTTGTATCATCTTTTTTTTTTTTTTTTTTTTTGAGTTGGAGTCTCACTCTGTCACCCAGACTGGAGTGTAGCGGCCGTTCCCGGCCACCGCAGCCTCAACCCACTGGGCTCCGGCGATCCTTCCGCCTCAGCCTTCCAAGTAGCTGGAACTACAGGCGCGTGCTACCACGCCCGGCTAACTTTTTTTTTGATTTATTGTAGAGATGAGGTCTCGCTTGCCCAGGCGGGTCTCGAACCCATGGGCTCAGGCAATCCACTCACCTCAGCCTCCCAAAGGCGCGGGATTACAGGCTGAGCCACCGAGCCCGGCAATTTTGTATCATCTTAGCCTAATATAGTACCTGGTTCCTGGCAAGTTTTTGATATATGTTTCTCCAATGATGGGATAAGTTCCAGAACATATTTTGTACTTTCCTCTGTATTATTTTTCTTGTTGCTCTCCCTATACATGAAGTTTCACTTCTATGTGACTCTTCCTGGCTACTTTAGCTCTTTTTCTTTCTTCTCCCTGTTCCTAGAGTTCATTTGGTACCCAGAACTGTGGTCTATTCATCCGAGGTCAGGGTGGCAAGGTTGTGGGTAGCTAGAACTCTTTTCTTATTAGGGGCGTCTGTATTGGCAGATGCTGAGACTTGGCCTGCCTGATACAGGGATTCTGGCTCACTATTTGAAAAGAAATCAGGATATCTGTATTTCAGTGGAGTTAAAATCACTAAATACAGTAATTGACAGTAAAGAGAACTTTTTAAGCCTAAAGATAATGAAAATGATAGATTTGTTTGTTTGTTTTTTTGAGTTGAAGTCTCACTCTGTTGCCCAGACTGGAGTGCAGCGGCCGCTCCCGGCCACCGCAACCTTGACCTGCTGGGCTCCGGTGATCCTTCCGCCTCAGCCTTCCAAGTAGCTGGAACTACAGGCGCGCGCTACCACGCCCGGCTAATTTTTGATTTATTGTAGAGATGAGGTCTCGCCAAGTTGCCCGGGCGGGTCTCGAACCCACGGGCTCAGGCAGTCCACTCACCTTGGCCTCCCAAAGCGCGGGATTACAGACTGAGCCACCGAGCCCAGCTTAG